>JAQQAE010005913.1:0-17169 GCA_029823295.1 Pseudamia nigra
CGTGTATGTATTTTTCCATGGCTTCTCGTTCTGGTCTGGATAGATTATACAGGCGACTGGTAGGCAGTGGGGCACCCAGAAGGAGATCAATGGCGCAGTCGTAAGGACGGTGAGGTGGCAGTGATAATGCAACGTGTTTACTGAACACAGGAGCTAAATCGTGGTAGGCCTTGGGAATAGAAGAGAGGTCTGGAGGTTCCTGTGGAGACTGAGACTCACTGACTGAGAGAGGAGGGGCAGATAACAGACAGCATGGCACTGAGAACTCCAGGAGACAACACTACCCTGAGCCCAGTCTATGTGGGGGTTATGCAATTTCAACCAGGGTAACCCAAGTACAATTGGAGTCTGTGGACAATCGATCAGGTTTAATTTGATTAACTCACAATGGTTACCTGACCAGCGAAGTACCACTGGATGGGTCTGCGTATTCACTCCCACAAGGAGCAGCCCGTTCAGTGCCTTGGCCTCCATTGTTGTTGGTCGAGGCTCAGTCCGAACTCCCATCTCTTTGGCTACACGGATGTCCAAGAAGCTCTCATCTGCCCCGGAGTCAATGAGTACCTCAACCGAGCGAGAGTTAGAGTCCCGGCTAAGGGTGCCTGAGAGCAGAATACGGGATGGAGAGTGATGTATGGTTCGGCTCACCAGTACCTCCCCTCTCCCTGATGAGCCGACTCTTGGCAGACGGACAGGATAGGCAGCAATGAAGTGGCCAGTCTCACCACAATACAAACAAGACCGTGCAGCTAAACGGTGACTCCTCTCCCCTGGCGAGAGAGGTGCTCGACCAAGCTGCATGGGAGGTGGACATCCAGAAGGGATGGAAGATGTCTCAGGCAGCGTTGATGGCGAGTGTCGGGAGGCAGAGGGTTGAACCCTAGAGGCTCTCCCTTCTCTCTCTCTCCAGCGTTCCCGTAGATGGTTGTCCACACGAATGGCCAGGGAAATCAGGTCATCCAATGTGGATGGCTCATCCCGGAACACCAACTCATCCTTCATGGTTTCACTCAGAGAGTTGTGGAAGGCCGCTTGGAGCGCCTCGTCATTAAACCCACTTGCTGTAGCGAGGGTTCGGAACTCGACTGCCATCTCCGCCACCCTACGCGAACCCTGGCGTAGTGTGTTGAGCCGCTTAGCTGCCTCCTTTCCTCGAACTGGGTGATCAAAGACTTTACGCATCTCCTGTGTAAAGTTCTGGTAAGACGAGCAAAGGGTGGACTGACTCTCCCACACCAAGGACCCCCACTCCAAGGCCGGTCCTCTCAGCAGACCCAGCAGATAGGCAATTTGGGAGCGTTCAGTGGAGTAAGTAAGGGGCTCCTGCTCGAGCACAAGGGAACACTGCATCAGAAAAGAGCGACAGGAACCCGGATCACCACCCAGATGGCATCTGACAGTTCCATCAGGGATTTCATGACTCCTGAGAGAGCCTGCTCATGCTGTTCCAGACGGGAGCCCTGACTGACGAGAGCCTGGCGTATAACCTCAGTGTTTGCTTGGTCCATGACTTTGGCCAGATCGTACTGTTATGACATCAGGGAGAGAGAGGTGCAGCCTGTCGGCTGCGAGCTGTGACACTTAATCCCAATAGAGTGTTCTAATCTGTATAACAGAATTTTATGGTCGATAGTGTCAAAAGCAGCACAAAGATCCAAAAGTACAAGTACCATAGTGAAACTAGTCCATTAGCTGAAGCCAATAGAAGATCATTAATAACTTTCACCAGTGCAGTTTCAGTGCTGTGGTGTTCTCTAAAACCTGACTGAAATTCTTCAAACAGATTATTTCTGTGTAAATGCTGTTCAAGTTGTTTAGCAACAATTTTTTCAAGGACTTTAGCTAGAAATGGTAGGTTAAAATGGTCCTGTAACTAGCTAGTTCACCTCGGTCAGAGTTAGTCTTTTTAAGGATGGGCTTAATCATAGTGGTATTAAAAGCCTGTAGCTTAATGATCAGATTCATTAGAGCAGTGTCAATCAAGGGAAAGTCATCTTTAAATAATTTAGTTGGGAAGGGATTTAACTGTTTACATTCCTCCGGAGGCTAATGCTAGCCTAGCATTTAGCCACCGCTACACTGAATGACTATTTAAGGAAGTCACTATAATGGCATACTGTGTCGAGCTGAGAAAAAAAGATTTTGTCAGACTTGTGAAATGCGAGTTGCTTCTCCAAAGGGTTTCCAGGAGATATGCAGACTTTGTTTTTTGTCATGTTTCAGGTGAGAGAGCATGTCATGGACACTTTGAGTTAATTGACTTAAAGCCAAAATAATTTCACATGCAAAACATGGAGTTTGGCTTGACACAGCTCCGTTTTTTTTAAAGATTAAAAATTACAACATTTTAAAAACATGTTAATATCATAATATAAATTAAATATCATAAGTCACAACAATTTGTAGGGCAATACATCGAGACACAAAACAAGTCATTGTGACAATGACATTTATTGTGTTTGTCTAATGTGAAACCAAAACATCATGATGCATTGTTACACAGTGTTAATCAAGCTGTTTGTTTGTGTAGTTAGAGGCTTTTAAGCTTTCGTCACCTCTTTATGTATTCCCCTTTATTCATCTTATCCTTGATGTCATGTTGGACAGAAGACTGCTGACCTCTGTGAAGGAGAGCTCTAATCTTTCAGACTGTTCTAAAATGGAAGGCGGTCCAGTCGTAGTGTTAGTGTTGTTGTGGACTTCCCTAAGAGCTGTTATTTCATAGCTGGTTGAATCTGATAAGGGCTTTACAGCTCTGTCAGCTCCTCATTGACAGCTTGATAACTATTGTCTACTCTCTTCCCGTTTTGTCACCTCCATTTCTCTTCCTTTTAAATTCACTGTCCACCCTCTCTCACTCTCTCGCTCTCATCCTTTCTGTTCTCTCTGTCACTCTTTATGTTTACACTGCTCCAACTTTTGTCCATTTTACATGACGTTCTTTCTTGCCACCCACTCTTTCTAGTGGTTCTGTTGGACACGACGACGGTGCTGGGAGAACTGGACTGGAAGACATACCCGGTCAATGGGGTGAGTGACATGAGAACCTCGCAGTGTCACCTCAGTGTCAACTTGCCCACATAGAATCTAACCTGTTAAAACTGACAACTGATTAATTCACACTATTGGTCTTTGCTTTTCAATACACTGCCTATAAAAAGTATTCACCCACCCTTTGGGATCCTTTCACTTTTTATTGTGTTATAAATTGAATCACAGTCAATAAAACATGGTTTTTTGACAAGAATTTACTAAAAAAAACAGCAAGTCTTTCATGTCAAAGTGAAAACAGTTCAAGTCATAAAAAATATATCATGGAAATTGAGATTGCATAAGTATTCAATATATAGTGTAGTCATGAGGTTTCGGCCTCCAATCGTAAGTGCCTAGAGATAATCGGCAATTATGATTGGCGCTATACAAATAAAGATTGAATTGAATTGAATTGAATATTCACCCCCTTCAAACCAGTATTCTGTAGCTGCCTCTTTGACCTGGATTCCATTTGGAAACTGCAATTTTTTTAACCTCATTTTCCTTTGCAAAACGTCTCAAAATATGGCACAGATGGCGATCAGGAGTGAGCAGCCCTTTTCAATTCCAGCCACTAATCCTCTGAGGTCTGTGCTTTGACTTGGCCACTTCAGAATATTCATGTTTGACATTCAAATTGTAATTCTCTTGCAGACTGACATGGTTTATTCTGTAATATATATTATCTATACTTTGCTGTATTCAGTCTACCCCTCCACTCTTAGAAGCCTTCCAGGGTGCTGTGGAGATGAATTCTCACAGCGTGATGCCTCCATCACCCTTACTATTCATCTTCTCTGGGGCTTTAAAAATGCTGCTTGTTTCCTAATAACATCATATCCTACTCTGGATATACCCAGTGAGCATCGAGTGAACTTTCAAGTTCTGCCCAGGAGTATTTAAGGCTGTTTGGAGTACTTACCCCGAAGCAGGGACTCAGTTAGACCTCGTAAAGGTTCCTAAAGTTTGACCTGCGTCAACAGTTCCTGCAGTAGAGATATGCACCAATGGCCCTGGCCCTGTAAAATTACTCAGATTCGGGCTACTTCGAGATGTCTTCTCCTTGGTGTCATTGTCTCTGCTTTTGCTCTTGGTGCGTCGCCTTAATGACATCATGACCAAATTGGTCACACATCAATTATGCAATGACTGCAACACAGTGGCTGAGACGGCTGAGTGAGAGGACTTCCCTCCTCCCCCCTTGTACCCCAAAGTTCCTGCGGTGGAAACACACTTTATATTTAGCAAACTATCCCTGCCAACATGTCCAGAGTGTACCCCGCCGTCGCACCTAAGTCAGCTGAGATAGCTCCAGCACCCTCCACCAATCCTTGTGAAGATTAAGGGGTAGAAGATGAATGAAAAAATCGGATGAATGTCACTTAAGAAAAAAGCTATGCCAATTTTGACATTACTTTTGTGGTGACCCTCACCTGTTATCACCACTAAACAAATTTTGTTGAGCTTTTAATTGATCATGGAATAGAAATACTAGGTAATCTATTACAGAAACATTTTTGTCATATCATTACTTTGGGACTTAACCTAAATTTAAAATACTGTTGATTGCAATTTAATAAATATTTCAACTAACTCTGAGCCACCTTCAGTGAAAGCAATTGTTTTTTTCACGCTGTTGTGTCTAATTCAGGAGAAGAGATGGTTGTGGGGTTGTTAATGTTTTTGGACTATTATTGAGCGTAATAAATCCTTTGGAACAAAACCAATAAATAGCAACAAAATACTGAGAAATTTCCAAAGGCACTCACTAATATTGAAACAACTTCTCCTCCATTGCACGCCCACATAAGATTGTGCTGTGGGGAACAACAACTCCATTAATTGGTTGAACAAAACACGACATCCCGATTCACACAGAATCAATATTTCATGACAACTATAGCGATTTAATGATATTTTCATAACACCTTCTGCTCTCTCTTCACTTTATTCGACAGTGACAGATTTTCTTGGTTTAGTCAGATCCTCACACGTATTTGTGCGGCTCAGTTTTAGGGCATAATGGGAAAAATACCCACTAATCACTGATATCACTATTCTATTCTATTCTATTCTATTCTATTCTATTCTATTCTATTCTATCCTGTTCTTCCATATAAATTGCCAGGACAATTACTGACTGAAAAAGAATCCATATACAGTATTATAGCAATTTAAAACCTTTTTAGATATTTTACTGTCAGCGTAAAAGATAATATATATCTCAGTATGAAGACTCAAGTTTTGTACATTTGATTGAAAGTTAAAAAGTTAAATGAAAATCAAATGAACAAAAGTAAAGAAAAATATACCAAAATAAACCAAGCGATCAAAAGAATGAAGAAATCGAGAATCGAGAAAGTGAACAAAAATGGCCAAAAAAGAACCAAATAGTGAAGAAAATAAAGAAAAATGGAGAGAAATGAATCAAATAATCAGAAAAAGACCAACATTGAATAAAAATGGGAAAAAATAAACCAAATGATCCAAGAAAATGAACAAAATGGAAAAAATATACCAAATAATTAAGAAAAAAAGTGGACAAAAATGAACCAAATAAACAAGAAAAAGAACAAAAATGAGCAAAATGAATAGAAATAGCTACATTAAAAAAAATTCCATATCCAATTGGTGTTTCATCCCCAACCTTACAAAAGGCAGTTCTACTCCATTTGAAAATAGGAATTTTGTCACATATACAGGTAAAATATTTATTGTAGGACAGCTTATATTCATTTTGTATCAAACATACATCTTAGGAAAACCTGGAATAGTTATGTGCTCCCTGATCACAATGTCTAAATATATTTGTTCTAGTTAAGGCCATTAATGATTGGATTCTATAGTTTTTTTCCTACTTTCTCAGTGTGATATATCAACTTTTATATGCCCTGAGGGTAAAGAGAGGTTGGTGAAAGGTAAAAAGATGCTTAAGGACTTGAATACCAATGTAAGACTGCCAGTAATTTTACTAGTTACCTAAACTTTTAATGATTAGCAAGTAACATTGAAACATTATGAAACTGTTTAATATCTCAGACTGACCGCTGCATTTCCCAGGTCAACCCTGTAGCTGCTGAACATATAATCTCTGATATCAACTCAGGAAAAACAGGCAACTCGTTATGTAACGTCTCTGCAGCATCATTAATTTGGAATGTGGTATCTTTATCTGTAAGACAGTGCAAACATTATTTCCTCAGATGAAAAGCTTCCACTGACTAAATTCAGTGAGGATTCTTGTCAGGATCTGAGTGCACATAGCCAGGAGCGAATGTGGGAAAAAAGCATAACAGCTTGACTTAGAAACTTACTTCAGGTTGTCAAGACTTGGAACATACCTGCTCAAATGACATGCCATTAAAGGCTGGAATCATCAGTTCACATCCAAAGCAATAGGCGGACACCAGTCCTTTCAGTCCTGACAGCAGGTGAAGCAAACATATAGACATTTGCAAGTACGGGTTGCAGCTGCACTGTTCTGGAGGAGAATAGATTCTAATTGGCTGTATACTTTAAAGAGCTAAAGCAACATCTGCACATTCAGCAGTATTTTAATGACTGGCATAAAGAAAACAACTTGTGGTTAATCACAAGAATATTTACATAAGTGTCAATTAAACTGAAGGATTAGATTTGAGCATTTGTGTTTGTTTTTGGTGTGAAGACAGGGATGCTCACTAATTTCAGATGGACCCACATATAAGCACAAAATATGTTAAAACATGCAAATATACATTGTTTGAACACACAAATGAGTCACAATGCCATCCTCAAAAATCAGCCTCACTGTGTTTGTCTTAATAGTCATCAAGAGGCATTACATAACTGGTTAATGTGTTGATTACACGGGGTGTCTGGATAGTTGCACGTACTGCCAAATTTGCTAAAACAACATTGGAGGTGACGTATTGCCGTGAAATGAACATCCACTTCACACATTTCTGTAGTTAGCAGCCAATTTTACACTTCCTCAAAACTTGTGGAATCTGTGGTATTGTGTTGCATGAAAGAACTGTACGTTTTAGAGTGGCCTTTTACTGTGACCAGTTCGATTTAGCATCTTGCTATGTCTCTTCCACCAGGTGGATATTTGTTTTAAGCAAAAGGTAAGGCTCACCACTCTAGATTTGACTATCTATGAACCAAATTTGAGCAATACAAGCCTTTTGTTTTCATGTAACTGTACATCTTAAATTTAATTATGTAAAGTGGAAACAAAAACGTGTTGTGTTCCCATTTTCAAGTGTATTTTTATGAACATCTCCTGTCTTCTAAAAGTTGGTTTTTGAGTAACTGCAGTGAAGAATCGATGATTTCTCATATTGTAGTAAAATCAATGCATTAATTAGTGTGACATGCTGAAAACCTGTTTCTGTCTGCTACAGTTTGCTAAGCTCAGAGCTAATAGGCACAGCAATTAGTAGGTGCATATCTGATTGCCTTGGAAAGCGTGGGCTGCAGCTCATCTTTCAAACTAGGGGTTTGCATTTGTTTTCTCTGCTCTGAACCATGCCACATCCCAAGGGTGCGTTTTAGAACACTGAGGCACACAAAGTGACAAATCACCATTTTCTCCTGTTTGTATGCATAATGGAACTCAAATTACTTAATGCTGATCTTATGCAAACCAGCAAGGCTGCGTTCTTTAAAGGCACCATATTTCTGTTCCTAGCCCAGAAAGGAGGGCAATGAAATGACAGAATATGGAGCGTATAGGCTGAAGAAACTCCTCCCATATCCAGTATGCAAGACTTGCTTGAATTAGCAGTTTATAACTGCTGAATGCTGTAGTACGTCTACATTTATGCACTGAGTGACAGAACACCTCAGAAAAGACAGCCTGATTGGCATGTGGAAAATGTGCTAAAACAGTTTAACAGTAATCAGCTTTTTACTCCAGTGCTGATCAGCACAACTGAATAAACCACTTAGATTCTTATTATTCTAGATGATAAAACACAACCTGCCTCATTACTGATGCCTAGGTATCCATGCTATATATATAGCGGATAATTACTGAAGTTAATACCAGATTTTGGTTTTATCTGTAGAAAGTCCAAGACTGAACATCCAACAATGTATGATACATTTTCCATTGTCAGGTTCTGCTTATCAACCTTTTAATAGTTCTCACAATGACTGCAATAATATATTATGTGTCCTTTATCTATCCTGCACACATGCAAGATGTAACTGTATGCCATCATGTCTGTGCCATAAAGATGGCAGTTCAAGTGAAAACCACCCCACAAAATTTAAAATTCATAGAACATTTTGCTTTCACAGTGTTTGAATTACATATATTTTGCTGTCTTGCAATTATACCTCTAACTGTAAAAGTTTTTTTTTTACCTTCCCTGTAAGATAGAGTATGAATAACAGTGACTTAACTTCACTGTTCAATGGAGCATAAAAATTGACTGCCCATTGTTACTTAATACCACATAGTGTATAGTGTAAAGACTGTTGTCCACATATATTTTTATATTTTCACATATATTTTTTTCCATTTCAAGTGAGTGAATTGTAAGAAATTACAGAAGTTTTTTTATGTGATCTTTGAACAAATGTATTGGTTTTTAGGATATGGCTATATTACATTTACTCATATTTTGAATTTTAAACATGTAATCATATTTCTTGTATATTCCAACATGCTCCCTGAGAGTCTACATGGAGGCACTGATACAACATTAGTGGGTGGCTCTAGATCTGAATGAGAGAAAGAGTTATTATGATTGATTAATCATTTAGCCCTTGGGTGTCACATAGAGCTAATTTAGATAGTTTAATTAATATAAGATTAATTGCTTTTGCGCACTCCACTCAAGGTTATAGTGTTATTAAATAATTCATGTTCGGGAACACTCTACCTCAGTTGTTTCAATTTCCTCTCAGACACAACTTGTGCTCTCTGTCATCTGAAGTACTTTTATTGAGTCTCATTTTGTGCCACTTTCTTACATTAATCATAAAGGACTTTCAGTGAGTATTAGTGTGTTTGTACACTGTATATGAAGTGAGCAGGGACCACATTCTGCTTGTTTACCTGGTGATGCCATGGATAATCTGTCAAGAAGCTGAGTCCAAACTCAGGGATTCTGCCAATTTTCTTTCAAACGTTTCTTTAAATGTATTTGCTCACAGTTGGAGACCACAGCTCGTATATCCTTTAATACCCCCATATCTCATAACCTATTGCTGAACCATCACTTATTTAATAGTGTGCACAGATGTTCCTTGTCAGCTTTTAAAGTCAATAAATATTGTATAACTGCCTTGTATGCACCAAAGTATTATTTGCTGCCAGTCACTGATAAATACATTGCATGAACTAACTTTTTTTTAAAAAGCACTGCTGTAAAGACAGGTGTACATTTTGTTCTTGTTTGCAGCTTGTAGTGTGTTGCACTGCACGTTGTTGATGAGAAACGCAGAAATGTACCATTCCTTAGTGTGTGCGGTGCTTATTTGGGTACACTAAGCAGAGTTGGCAAAAGCCTTTAGGTCCTATAAAGAACTCACCTCTCTGAGCTGCATTCAGCCTTTGAATAGAGACAGCTGTTCACAGCTCAGTGGCGCTGACCTACTCAGAGCATAACAACTGAAGGATTTTGTGAAAAAGCTTTTTACTATTGTGATGTGCAGTACTGGTGTTATTTTATATAAATTAAGTGGCACTGTGGAGACATACCAAAAATAGTCCCAGAAGCCTTGTTTTTTACATTCAGCCACTTTAGTGTTCATTAATCCATATGCAGCACATTAATTCTCCATTAGTTTCTAGAGAAACAAATGAGGCGACTTGGCAAGAATGTTACCCAAACTGAAAGCATCTAAATATTCTCTAACTGTGCAAACATCATTGGATGAATCGCAAGAAAATTATTATTATTTATTTTTTCTATGTGTGATAAACCCTTTACTGAAACCTATGTGTTGCTGAGCACTACTTCATGAGATAAATTATTCTTCAATGGCTTCAATGATCTGAATCTTTAGTTTTATTTTTTCCATTCCCAATTTAGACATAATTTGCAACATACTTCCATTGCCAAAATATTTCTGCATTTTCACAGTGTTGTGTATCAAATGCTATACATTCCTCTACAACTAAGCTCAATCTTGTACCATGTGTCCCATGTTTTTAGACACAATTATTTGTCCAGCTATGTTACCAGCAATATCTTACCTTTGCATTTAATGCCACAGAAATTATAAGAAAGAGGTTCTGTCAATAAATGTTAGGGCTTTTGAACCTCTGATCATTACACCGTTAAGTGGAGCAGACAAATGAGAGAGTCGGGCTGATGCAACAGCTTGAAAACACTGGTGAGAGTAACTCAGTATCTTTCAGATGTCAGTTTTCTATATAAATTAAATTTCTCTGCATGCAGTAGTAGGTGTAAAGGTTGGACATTTCTTGGAACAGTTCTAGCATTTATGCACATACTAATTTTTCTAGGCTTGAATTCACCCAGTTTTCAAAATATTATATTTAATCCAATTTAAGAATAGGATTAAATTAAAATTTTCCATATGGGGATCTGGATTTATACAGGTTTCTATAAAAACATGTTTAGGTCATTTTGGTTTCACTGTTTCCAATATTTGTGTCTTCACATGAATATTACTGCTACCTATTCTTGCAGTGGGATGCGATCACAGAAATGGATGAGCAGAACCGGCCCATCCACACCTTCCAGGTTTGTCATGTGATGGAGCCAAACCAGAACAACTGGCTTCGGTCTGGATGGATCCAGCGACAGGCTGCTCAGAGGGTCTGGTCCACATCTAATTGACTTTCTCAAACACATAGAAGAAATCACACAGAGTTCTGTTCGTATTTACTATAATTGTATTTTTATTTAGGTATATGTGGAGTTACGTTTCACACTGAGAGACTGCAACTCCATTCCTTGGGTGTCTGGCACCTGTAAAGAAACCTTCAACCTCTTCTACCTGCAGACCGATGAACCGCTCCCTGGAGGGACACGGTTCCGGCCCACAGACTATGCCAAGGTTGGTTAGTGTCCATATCATCTCCAACCCATTTGCACCACTCCCATTATTTAAAATATCACAATTGTGCTCATAGCATGTTTGATATTAACATTAAGGTGGACACCATAGCAGCAGATGAGAGCTTTACACAGACAGATCTTGGGGACAGAGTTCTTCGTCTCAATACTGAGGTCAGGGAAGTTGGACCTGTAACACAGAAGGGCTTCTATTTGGCCTTCCAGGATGTGGGTGCTTGTATTGCACTTGTGTCTGTCAAGGTCAGTGACGGGCACACTTTCTATCTAAACATGTCAGTGTTAATTCTCCTCCGCCGTAGTTTAAACCTTTTAAAAACATTGCTTCATTAGGTGTTCTACAAGCGTTGCCCATCAACGTTAAGGAACCTGGCAGCATTTCCTGACACCGTGCCCCATATGGACTCATCCTCGCTGGTGGAAGTGAGAGGTGCTTGTGTGGAGAATGCAGAGGAGAGGGAGACACCCAAACTATACTGTGGTGCTGATGGAGACTGGTTGGTACCACTGGGTCGCTGTGTCTGTAGTATCGGCCATGAAGAGAGGGACGGCCTTTGCCAGGGTAAGAACTACCTACCGGATATGTTCTTTCGTTGGAGAGATAGCTTTGTACGTTTCTTTACCAAAGTATTAAAGGTGAAGATGCAAACTCATTCATTAAAACAGTGTGAGGTGGTTTGAAAGAGATGGTGACACATAAGGAACAAATAGAGACAGAATGAGATAAACAAGACACGACGAGAAAAGAGAAGAGCAGGCATTGCATCACATTAACAAATCTCCTGGGTCTCCCTGGTCATCGGCAACAACCTGAGAAGTGCTATAGCCTCCGCTCATTTGAGGATGCTGTATTCTTGTCAGATCCTCTCCATCCACATTTCAGAGCACCCCCACCCCCCCATTCTTTCTCCTCTGGTGGCCTTTCGCAGTAAAAGAAACTAACCACCCATAACAATATCTAGCCTTTATCAGGGATTATGGTCTTGTTTCCACTGCTCTACACTTAAATAATGATGCATGTAGACACCAGGTAATCTTTAGGGATGTAATACAATTCCTGTTTGGAACACAGTTAACATATTAATAAGGTGGCACATGCGCTAGGATATCTGTTACATGCAGATATTGCTGAAATTTCATTTTGCAGCTTTGATTATGTAGACATCTGCAAAATTGTGCGCTATCTGATTCACTATTTACCGGGGAGGCTGGAGATTTGTATAAACTCAAACTCAACTTAAAATATAAAATAAAAGCTGTGAAAATGTGAACTAGAAATCCACACAAGATGGACAACAGGAAAAACAAGTTGTTTTGGATTTCGTTACTTGTGGCATCACAAGTCATCACCAGTCATAAATGAAATGCATTAGTCCTGCCCCCATGAGCCAGTAGAAGTCTAAATTATAACATTTAAATTACAGCTCTTAAAAAAAAAATCAATAGTTACAACCAATCATATTCAAGTTAAAATTAGCCCTGCTCCCATTAGAAACTGCCAGTATCATTATTATTGTTTTTATTTACCTTAATGTAACCAGGAAGGAGACTAGAACTCTCTGTTGCAAAGCAGACCTGGTCAAAGTAGCAGTCATACAAAATCAAAGCTATATAAAAAGCATAGGCGATACACATATGAACAATTAAACAGCTATTCAAGCACAGTAGCCTCTTAAGAAAAACAATGACATTCGTCCCTCACTGCACTGTGTATGCTTTTAAAATCAGCAATGAGTATGAATGTTTATAGCCTCCTGACTTTTTTCCCCAAGACAACGTCATTATTGTGCGTTTACAGTGTCCTTTTGTCACCTTGTGGATGACCTACTGTGCAACAAATCAGAGCATTATCTGAAAAGTAGGCCAAAATAATGCTTTTCTTTTTCACAAATTAGAGCATCAGTGGCAGAGTTTTTAGAAAACCAAGAAAAATCAACATAAATTATTTTGTCTATACCCTTACAGAAGTCTTCATTACACGTACTGTATAATACATACAGTACAAGTGCTACAGATATACATTTACGTAAGCGTTATGACATAGGACCTTTAATTTATGTTACTGATGAATCAAGTTGCATGTATGTAAATCAAAAACAGTCAAATTATTCCTTCCTTGTCTGCTGTACCTTACACAACTCTTCATCAAAAGAAGAGTTGTCCTCAAGTTACCTTTTTAGTGACACGTGTGGAAAGCAGTTCAGCTTTGCAGAATGCAGCAATTGAGGCGTTTCAAGTCCTTAAAGAGTCAAACAACTGGACAGTGCAGTTGGTTCCAAAAATGCAAAAGGAGCATATTTATTTACTTTTTACCTAAACTTCTTTCCCATCCTTAATTTTTTGCCTCCGGTCAGTTCTCCCCATACATTCTTCTGACATCTCTTGCTGCTCTTCTTAGTTGCTTTGAGGTCCCAAACAGCCTAAACAGATAAGTGCATGTCTCAGACCATTTTCTGACATTTTGGAATCATTAATTTGGCCTTTCCTGGGGACCTCCCTTGACTTTATCAATTATGTTGTGGAAATGGAAACGCCATCTCTCATTTCAAGCTGTTTTCCAGGTTTCCTTTGTTTAAATACTGTATGTCTGATGTTGCCCTGATAAATTCGATGCTGCTGCAGCTTCATGCAAATATTCACCCATATAGCACTCACTTTACATAAAAGCTCTCAAATTGCAGAACTTTTATAAATACCACGATGCCTCTGTAAAAGGCTTTTTGGAATGTCCTTTGTAATTAGTTGTATCAGCATTACCTAAATGTGGCCCATTGTCAGCAAAACAGATAAATAGGAAGTTTAGTAACTGTTGAGTTGTTCCAGATAGTCTTTGGCCTGGTTTCTCAATTAGACTATACAGACAGACTGGGGGCTAGCTAGCTAATTGCCTTCATTTGTTAGTTTCACAGCTAATTTGGCTTGCATAGTTTTTTTAAAAACTCCCCCAACCTTTCTTTTTCATTTACAAAGCTCCGACATACTCTTGTAATTAAGGCAGGTGCTAAATCGAGCCACACTGCATGATTGCAATTGAAGTTCACCACTGTTACGTACCACATTGTGTAGATTGCACAAGTCTCAGCTCATTGGGGTGAAATTCATGTAGTACCCCTGTGGTGATGTGGTTACTCAAGTTATTACAGCGAGAAATCCAACAGTCATTAGTACAGCTGATATGTAGGACAGGCTGTAATATCGCCTTTATTTGCTCCTTGGGTATAATTTTTCTTATAATCTAGTTCTCTTTTACCTTCTTTTCTATCTTTTCACTCTCACTCTCTCAATCATGTCAAAGATGTAGTTAAACAACACAGAAGCCTGTCGGGTGAGATTACTGATGAGATGGCAGCTTCGAAGCAACGCTCTCATGTTCATGGTCCCACATATACTGCATTTCCTACAGCTTTACCCCTGTTCAACGCTTTCGATTCACTGTAGTTGTCTCTACTGCTTGAAATGTTGCTGTTGCTGTGAGGATCCAGACAGTCACTTCAATGAATAAGTGGGTCAGTAATTCATGTGGCACTGACCCACATGACACTTGGAAAAATATGTATATTGGTGAATTGATTGTTGCATTTTCTCATATTAGCACAAATTTCACACAGTGACAAATTCAGATGTAAACTGACATTTGTAAAGAGTGAATTTTTGAGTTTTATGTTAAGTCATATTATTAATTCCACAAGACTACTGTGTTTTTTTGCACATACTATATGCTTGAAGAAACACTCCAGTACTCATGTTATAATACATTAGGATCATAAGAATTTGCACAATGATTTTGTGAATTTTGGGCACCAGGAAACTCTGAAATAATTTGGAAATGGGTGGCATTACAATACAGATATGATCAGACAGTAAAGTCACATACTGTGACTTTATGAAAAGCATTTTGTGGAAATAGAGAAAAAGTGTTGTCCTAAATAAATGTTATTTTTTATCATTATGTTTTATCAGTGAGCAAGCACCAGGGCTGAGCAATGAGGCCAGTCCTGAAATGTAAGTAGCAATACAGCAGTCACTGGGGTGACCTCCATTTACTTCCAAAAAACCCTGGCTTCCATAGAAGTGCATTGGATTTCTCTCTAAAGTATAAAGTAAATCATTTTTTGTCTCATTTGTTTTACCTGGACATTATAATAAGTGATATAGTGGTTCATCATTAAAAGTGTCCTCTGTTGTCCGGATATTAATGCAAATATAAGGCTCTGATGTGTGTGATGTTGAGCTTTGAGTAATAGTTCTGCATGACAGCTCCTGCTGAGTCAGACCTCCGTAGCTTCTATTTATTTAAAAGGCTTTTTTTTCCAAAACACAACTCAATAAAAGTTTTGATTCACTGACACCTCAAAATGACTGTTCTGCAATGCTTGATGAACTTTCAGTATGTTCAGTCAGTAAACTACCATTATTAGTTAAAAACAAAGCCCCCGACATACAGTGCACCTGCAGCTCCTCCCTTTTTGTTTGACTATGATCACTTATGGATTTTGGCACTAAGGTGGCTCCAAAATATTATTCAGGACATCACTACACAATTAGCCTCAAAACAGCAGTTCAGAAACCTATA
The DNA here is from genome assembly GCA_029823295.1 of Pseudamia nigra. Lineage (NCBI taxonomy): Eukaryota > Metazoa > Chordata > Actinopteri > Kurtiformes > Apogonidae > Pseudamia > Pseudamia nigra. Next base: position 15,649 of record JAQQAE010005913.1, read on the forward strand.
GGTGAAGTCAGAGTTACTCTGTCTAATATATACAGTCTATAGCACCTAACAAGTACTGTACAGTTTAGTTAAGTTTATTTTACTAATTATACACACATGTACACGATATAAATATACACATGTAATCCCATTAACACCATCCATCCATCCATCCATCCATCCATTTTCTACCCCTTAATCCCATTAACACAAACAGGAAAAACAAAAACACAACTGACTCCATTACCTAACAAAATTAAGCATTTACTAATGGTACTAGGGTAAAGTGTACTGGACTGAAGAGCTGACCCAAGTTGTTAAAGATGGGATTAAAACATGGTGTTAAAAAAAACAAATGTGCAACAGACATCCAAGTTGTTTAATTGTACATCTTAGCCACTGCTCACCACAGTACTGTATTAAACTACTAGACCTTTAGAAAGTGAGAGCACAGAGTTAGTTTCTCCTAATTTATGGAAGTGGATGGATGGTGCTCTCAGCATTTGCCTAAAAGACCTCTGCCCAGAGATGGCTCTGCTGATGTGTGTCCAGTCCAGGTGGATACCTTCTGGCTAAACAGCCAATTTTGTACCAAAGTGTGAAAATGTGCAGTATTGTCAGTGTCCATTGGGTGCTTGGTCCAAAAGTATGGCAATCCCATATTAATCCCATATAGAGTACCGTTTAAAAAAGTCAGCAGAATTTACAGCTGAAACAAACATGTTTGTCTGCATGGCTCATTTCCAGTCTACCTCAGCCCCCCCCTTTCTGGTCTCAGTCTTGACTCAGTCTCACACTAGGTTGGTCTTGGTCATGACTCAGTCTTTTTAGATTTCTGGTGGCTTTGACACTCTCTATGTGATCTTAACGTCTTGCATATCTTATCTGGTGGAGGTGAACAGTGGCACCGAAGCAAATAAAAGCTTTGGTACCATTTTAGCAGTCACTTAGGGTGCTTTCACACCTACAGCATTTAGTCCGCTTAAAGTGGACCGGAGTCCGGAATACCTGCAAGTTCAGTTCGTTTGGACTAGTGTGAAAGAGGACCAGTTTGTTTTGGTCCAGACTAAAGAACCGTACCGAGACCACATTTTCGAGGTACGGTAGTCTCGCTACGGTTCGGTACGCCTCCCTCCAAACTCAAGTGCAGTTCACTGATGGTGAGAACGCTACACGGCCCTGATTCGGTCCAGCTGTCTGTAATGTAGCACTTTTTGATCTACGAAGGCTTCCGTAGCAAGCTGTGGCGGACATTTCAAGAAGCTAGTAAACTTCTCTATGTCAGAGTCTTTTGATATGTCTTCTCCGTGCAAAAAAGAAGCATACAGTGTTTTCAACCCGAATATGATTTCCATGCTGGAACACCAGCAGTATTTGTGCTTTTTGCACAAACAAATGATAATAATAATAAATCACCATAAATACCATTCATTATTCCGAAATAAAGCATAAATCTTTTTATCTCTTTTTGTCCGCTGGATTTTTCCCTCTACAAATGCTGTGCCAATCAGCTCTCACTTACGTCACCCAAAACACAGTATT
>JAQQAE010005914.1:0-17168 GCA_029823295.1 Pseudamia nigra
TTTGCTCTCTGTATAGTCATGAGGTTTCGGCCTCGAATTGTGAAGCGCCTAGAGATAATCGGCGATTATGATTGGCGTATACAAATAAAGATTGAATTGAATTGATTGAATTGAATTAAACAACTCCAAAGACCGGAGCTGCTGGCTCCTAACACAGACAGAGGCTGCTAATTTTGCTAGCTGCAAGCGCTCTGACTTCCGGGTCAGTCTCGCCGAGACCTGGAAATGACACAGGCGTGACCCGGGCGTTGTCTGCATAATTTGTCGTTATGAGGTTCAATTTTTTTGCAGTTTCTTTCGTCGGTATCCGAATTTTTTGTTGTCAGAAGCGGCCGTTGTCCAAGGTTCCACTGTATAGGGTAATGGTCCAACGCCAAACATCAAGATTATAACACAGCATTATTTTGAAAGAATGTCTGAGTTTGCAATTGGACGAGAAGACTTGATGAAGTCCTGACAGATATACTGTACATTACTGAAAATATATGATCCATACTTTATTCTGCAAGCCCTTGGTGGTTTTTGCCGATGTGAGTGCATCCTGCGCCACAACTGCACCCTGCTGTCGATAGCTGGAATAACATTTGAATATTAGTAGTCCATATAATCGCGGATTCAGCTTTCTCAGGCTGCCTCATTTTGCCTCCTCACTACCAACCAGAGTCATGTGATGTCTTACACCATATCAATCTGTAATATCTGTAATATTTCACTACATACGACCAACCAAGTCGAGACTAAGACCAAGGCATGGCGAGATCTGACTGACCTGAGCAGTTATCCAAATAGTTGTCAGTTAACTTAATAATTAACTTCTAACGGATAATTGATCGGGTCAGTCAGATCTGTCATGTCTTGATCTTAGTCTCGACTTGGTTGGTCTTATCTCCAACTCTAGAATACAGCATGCGTCCTTCTCTGTGCTGAAACACGCCTGGATGCCGGTGTGTGTTTGTAACTATGACAGGAAGTGTGTGTGCTGTGAGGGGAAGCTTATCTAAACACAGCGCAGCGAGGCGTGAAGTGGAGCAGTCTAGCCGATATGCTCCACTATCGTACAATGCGCTGTTTCCACTTTGTACTCACTAGTATCAGTCTAGACTGACCGTCCACAAGCACACAGCTGTGGAAACGGGTCATGGAACCATTTTTATTGGGTTGCCAATATATATATTTATTTTATATTTATTTTAGTTCATTTTATTAATTTTTGTACATTTTCTTGGTTATTGTGTTTATTTTATGTGATTTTTGTCTAATTTTATTAACTATTTTGATTATTAACTACTAACTATTTGATTCATTATTGTTCATTATTTGTTCAGTTTTGTTTTTTATTATTTTGTTAATTTTTTGTTAATTTTCTCACTTATTTTGTTTGTCTTTCACCAATCTTGTCAATTTTGTTTATTAATTCCTTAATTTTGTTGTATTTTGTTTTTTTATTCTTACTTTTGTTCATTTGTATAAATATTTTGTTGATTTTTGTAGGTTATTATGACTATTTTTGGTTATTTTCTTTTAAAAGATTTGCTAATTTTGCTTGTTTTTTCTTCATTTTTAATCTAATTGTCATTTATTATTTTGTCAATTTTTGTTTATTTTATTGAATATTTTGTTCATTTTATGTTCATTTCTGTTCAATTTTGACTATTTTGTTGACTTGTTAATTTTGTTGGTTTAATTTCATTTGTTTGATGATTTTGTTCATGATTTTGTTGATTTTTGTTCATTTTCATTCATTTTGTTGAATATCTTGTTTATATTCATTCATTGCTGTGATTATTTTGTTAATTGTTTGTGGTAACTGTGGATTTTTTTTTTAATTCTTAAGTATTTTGAGTTTTATTATTTGGTTCATTTTTGTGCCTTCTAGTCTTAATTATTTTGTTAATTTTTGGTTACCTTTGCTCATTGTTACTGTAGATTCATATTGTTGATTTAGTGCTTATTTGTCACTAGATGTAAGCCGTAATACATCTTAGTACTGTATATTTTACTTTTAAACAGATAAACATAAAAATGCTGTTATGTGGATTTTTGAGTTTCAGTCCCAGTGAGACATCCTATACCATAGACAACACTAAAACAGTATATACTTTAATTTCCATAGAGTTTCACACTCACAAATCAGAAACATTAATAATTTGATCCTGTTTTAATTTAATGAATGTTTCTTTATGGGCTTTACAATACAGCAGTTCTAAAGCCCCACCAGTGAACCGATAACTGATATCCAACACTTAACATTATGCGACTTCACTAAAATGTTCATGAGCCTGTTGTCCAAGAACCTATTGTTGTTTCTGCAATATCTCAACGCCTTGTCAACCCCACCCTGGAGCCTGAATTGTGTAGATTTGACATCACACTCCTGTGCCAGAGCCACAAGCCAAGTGACCTGGTGTGGCTCTGGAGCCTGCATTCATAAACTCTGAAGTTACTGAAGTACAAGGCGACCTCAGTCTTTTGTTTAATGAGAATTCCCAGTTTTCTCTCACTCCTTTCTACTTAATCTCACTCTTTTCTCTAACATGTCACACTACAAGGCCCCCTCACTTTGGTTTTCACACCCCTCCTCTCATCTTCTGCCGCCTGTTGCCTCCTCTCCGACTTGCTGTTTATCATTTGTCCTCGTTTCGCTCATTACTTAGGTCTCTTCCTGCTGCAGTATTCATACTCTACGCTTTGTTCCTTTTCTTTTTTGGGCAGAGAATAAGAGAAAAATGTATGAAATGCAGTCTCGTATGCCTTCACTCTGCCAAATCTACATCTCTCTTGAAATAAAATGGTTATATTTCATAGCAGGTGCAGATAGGCACACATATAAAAACACATGCACACTGCAACACTGCTCAAAAATGTTGGGTGTTTGTGTCAATTTGTCAGATTTAATCTCTTCCATATGGGCATGGGGGCTAATGCATCTGCTAAGGGTATTAGCTGCTAAGAACTCTGTGGATACGGGCTAGACCAGACTTATTATCAGTTTGGCAGAGACCGAAAATACCAGCCAACCAGTAAACCAACAATAACAGCATCAACAAACAGCAGCTATCGCTCTTGCAGAATAGTAGGTCTGGTGTTGACCTCTATAGAGCTGCAGATGTCTACCTTGTAGAAACAGGGTCAACTTGATAGAGAGGAAAAGAGGCTGGGAAGAATAACCTACCGTGCTAAACACAGCCCTATGAGTCAACCCAGTTTAAAACCAAAATATGCACAATTGCATTACAGACATTAGACATTAAGAGTCCTTGAATATTTATGAATGTCAGCAGCACTAACAAACAGTACACAGCCACTACACTTCACAGGACTCACCTGAGTTCGATGGCCTCCCCCATCTCGCTACAAGAATTCATTTCATACAGCAATGTGAAGAGATGCAGAGATGAGAAGAAGAGCAGCTGAGAGGAAGAACTCCCCCAGACTAGCGGCCACAGCAATAACAGCAGCACAAGAGAGCGATGAGAGGAGGAGAGAGAGCATGTGATGGTATTGCGCTCGGAGTGAGGGACGGCAGAGTGAGAGAGAACCACACCTCTTCTTAGGGGATTAACTTGGAAAAGGAGTCCTGACACATTCGCAAATACACACACACTGATGCACCCAAACACAGTGTGCACCAGCATCTGGGAAACAGATCTGCACCAACATGTACTATACATGCACACACACTAACATCTGGTCTAAAAATAAAGCCAAATCAATGTTTGATGCTCCAAATCCTGGGAGAAAGGAAAGAAGGGAGTGGGAGGACAGAAGAGAGAAAGAGAAAGGGGAGGAGTGATTAAGCGAGTCATGGCGGGTGGTGACACAGTTTTCTTTTTCTCTCCATCTGCTCTAGGCGCAATGGTCAAGAGTGCACTAGGGGAGAGGGGAGGATGGGGGACGGGGCCTGGGGACGGGTGGTGGAGCTGGAACTGGTTGAATAGAGCCAGTGCTGGAGGATGGAAATCAACCTCGTACTATGTTTCCACAAGGGCGTTACTGGACATGAGGAGGAACGCTGCATTCCCAGTAGTGATGCTGAAGGGCCGATGTTCCCTACACATGTTATATTTGTTCTCCAAAATGATGAATGGTGCAGATCATACCTGGTTGTGTAGCTAATATTTCATGCTTTAAGTTTCTAGTGACGCAGGCTGATGAATAGTTATTGTAATATGATCATGCATGACAGGAAAATCAATTAATTTACTCATCATGCATCCAAATGACCTATCACAGTCATGGATAAATGGGTCACATATTCACACCATTTGACCAATCAGATGAAGCCGCAGCACGTAATATGGCATTTGTACAGAAGTACAGATGATTAATAAAAATGTGGTTTACAGAAAACATACAATGAAAACATAATCACTTCTGATATTTGGAATTATGTTGGATTCAAGAGGAAATGTGCAAAACATGACATGTGGGTGCGGTGAGCGGTGTACTGCCAGTGTTGGCAGTACACCAACACTGAAGTATCAAACTAGTGGTTTAAAGTTGTTGTATTTTGGGTAAAAGTATCATACACAAGTCATAATCAAGAGTTTTGTTAGATTTTTTATCTGTTTGTCTTTTAGTTTTCCTTTAGTTTCCCAACATTTTTTGATTCCCGACTGAAAAAGTAATGTGTAGTTTCCTTTGGATCCAAACTCAAAAATCCACATACCACAGGATTTTTATATGTAAAAGGTAATGGGATGTATAAGAATGAAAGCTGAACCTATTTTGTTCTTTTTTTTGATAAGGACAAAATAAGGACTAAATAACTAAATTCACAAAAAATAAACAAAATAGTCTATGTAATGAACAAAAATGACCACAAAAATGACCACAAGATGAATAAAATGAATAAATCAATCAACAAAATGAAACAAACACGAGCAAAATAATCAAGACACTGAGCAAAATGAACAAGACAGTAAAAAAAGTAACAAAAATTAACAAATAATTAAACGATAAAAAAAATGAACAAACTATTTACAAAATGAGCAAAAATTAACACAAAATGAACTACCCTATGTTTAAGAATGGCAGCTCTAGACTGCCAATATTATCATACATTTGGAGTTTATTCACTGCACGTCAACGGACAACAATATAAAACAAATACCATAATTATTGTGCATCTGGTACCATTGTGTACCAATGAGACCAAACTGATCTTTCAACTTTTATATTGGTTTATCACAAATCACTGATTTTTCTCATATAATCTCCACTGGATTTTGCTGCCAAAGCTAAAGAAATCTCCTTCATTTCACATATCCAGAAAATAGTCCACCTTTCTGAAATTCCAAATAGCAAATATTAAGATGAGGTGTTACTGACGAGACTTTAGTTACTTTTAAGAGTACAATAGAGCTGCAGGAAATGTAGTCGGACTTTGTTCACAGGGCTTGGGAGCTATCAGAGGTTTGTGGGTCAGACTGCAAAGGCCTGATTTACACACAGTTTAGGTCAACTCTTCTATATATATATAGTATATAGTATATATGTGTGTGTGTGTGTGTTTTCAGTACAAGCGCTGGCACAACTTAGCCCAAAAGTTGAAAGGACATAGATATTTTAAATGTTAAAAATCATAAGAGGTTTCTAGTGAATCTGTTCAAACATGATGCCACGGTAGACGTACTCAACTGGTCAATAAACACGGATGGTTTCAAATAAATCGATCCAAAGACTTTCGAGTCTGTAATCATGTAATTTGACGAGCAAGAACATCACCTATCACAAAAGTTGATGCAATGGAAGTGACATCAAGCAGAGCAGATACAATACAAGGGGGAAAAAACACGGAATGAACTGCCACAAGTTAGACAGATTAAACAAGGAGGGAAATGTGTGGTATGTTCATAAAATAAACACAGTTGGAGGAACTGATCCGTATTAGCACAGAGTGGTAAACAGATTTTGCCGAGCTAGCAATGCTAATGTTCCTGGACATTTTCACATATCTTGGTTCTGGGATTAGTCAATTTAAAAATTACAAGTCTCTTGAGACACGTGCAATTGACATATTTTTGTTTGCCAACCACCATAACACTAAAGAAGAAGGAGGCCATTGTATTTATCACATTAAGTTGCTTCTCTGTCTCTTTGCCACACACACACTCTGTCATACCAGATTCAAGTGAAAAAAGTATTTAACACAGATTATGTTTATTATATTTTAGATGCTTTAGGCCATTAGGGACCGTTGCGTTAGCTCCAACACTGTCAGTCCTTGATGTCTTTTCTAAGCTGGAAAACTAAAAAAAAAAAAAAAAAAAAAAAACGCAGGGCATATGGCTTTCATTTTCCACCAGAGTCCCGCAAACAGTTATTGCAGTCGAGAACACAGCCACAACCACTGTAAAAAGCAATCTAATATTGAACATTTTGGTTTGAAAAAGGATATTTTCATACAGTCACTATGGTGAGCCATGCAAGTTGTACATAAGTCCCAAAATGGACTGCGTTGGTGACAATCCCAAGCCAATAATCATGCCAAGTTTCAAGCAAATTGGGTTTGTCATTTTCAAGGTATTGGATGTAGTCACAAATACGATCACGGTCATAGACATGAGATCCTGATCCTGGAACCAACATCCACCTTTGTGTATAATGATGACACCAAATGGAAAGAAATCATGTGACCATGGCAGGTGAATCTAGCAAATTTTCTCTTGAGTGCCTGTATTTAGTTGTATGAAACATACTGCATCACTGAACAACCAACCTGTCCATTTCAGACACTTTCCACTGTCAGAGGTGTGACGTGCATGTATTACATATTTGATCCTGTTCTGGAATAAATAAATGAGACTTGCTGGATGTGTGACAATGTGTGTCAAAGCTATCTTCTCCACACGCGTTTCTCTCATTCTTCATGATGCCAGTTCATCCCCTACACTGTTTACCCTTCAACACCTAGGGTGAGAGATCAACAACCACAGGGATCAAAACGTCCTTGTTGAGCCTCGACTCGGCTCACGTGTCTGTTTGCTGATACTGTATGTGATCACATCTCTCTTCACACTTCTGTCGTGTGAAATGTGGACAAGACTGACATTATTCTCATCTGACTATTTGTCTTATGCTGATTATTATTATGTGGCATTTGAAGCTGCTCTAATTACAAAGAGACATCATAAAATTTACAGTGTAAACAAATTGCACAAACAAATCAGTGCATGACCCCTCACACGCATAAATCATCATAATATTTTAAACAATCTGCAATTTAATCCACTCATTGCAACAGAGAGATTGCTGTTTATCATTTTAACTATTAATGTAAACACTTGACATCCTAATAAAAACAAATTTGACTAAATCGGGTTTGATGAAAAGCCTGGAGACAGATGGCAACTGGAATAAACAGAATTATGAATTATGAGTTCAGCTGACACAACATTTGTTCTACCGGTGATTGCATTTTCACACAGTCTCTACATTGTTTTTTATGTTTGATGTCTTTTAATTGTTGAAAAGTTCACAAGTACTTCATCTGATTAATCCTGACAAAAATGACGACATGATGTGAAGACTATCAGTGAAGCTTTTGTGACACAATCTAATTCTGTGCAATCATTTTCTGCACATACATTAAAGTTTCAGATGTTTTTTGTCAAGAAAAAAAAAAATAAAACAGAACAAATGTGACCAGAAGTGGCACAGTTACCTTTGGGGGTACATTTTTAGTCAGGCATGTCTGGATCCAACTGGAAATTTTCAGTGATGAACAAGAAACATTAAACTTAATTCTCTGTGTGCCGGTGAATCGTTAATGCATGAATTTGTGCCTTTTCTGGAGGAAACAAAAATTAACAGAATAAGAAAGAAAATAAATAAAATAACTAACAAAATGTACAGAAAGTTAGTGCCATAAGCAAAATAATACAAAAGGAATTATGTTAATTAATGAAATAATCAAGAAAATGAAGAATTAATGAGCTCAACAATGAATGAAACTGCAATTATTTAGTTACAGTACATACTATATCCTAGTATGACAGTGGGGGTGAATCTCTGCCTATACTTTTGGCTACACACACTAAATGAGTACAAGTTGTACATCTTGTGTGGCAATAAACTGATGATTAGTGTTATTGTGAGTATTTTCTATTGTGGTTTTTAATGATGGTGATTTGTTGTGATTAACACATTTTTTCTTTTATCTCTGTAATGATAAAAATTCAGATCAACAGAACAAAGCCTTAAAGCATCAAAAAAATGAAAGTTTTTTCAGGGATTCTATATTATTCATGTTATTTTTGTCTTTTTTTCCCTCTTTTTGCATCTTTTGTATAATTGTCATCCATTCACATCTTTTACATGTTTTTGTGTCTTTTACGTGTTTTTTTCATCTCTTTGCACTGTTACATCTTATATTTTGTCTTTCTGCTACTTTTGTCACACCTTTTGCTAATTATTTAAACGTAGCCTTTATGTCTGAATAAATAAGGTTTGGACAGTTTTCATGATAATAAATACTGTACTGATAAGAACATTTTTATCACAATGTTTTTGACTGTAGTACCCAGCAGTTATTTTCTTAATGTTTGACAGTGAACAATGTTTAACATTATGTATTTCTACATTTGTCTGGTTGGAATGTAATTTACATTATTATTAGCCATAAAATAAATAACATGTTAGAACACAATATAAGAGGCTTTAAGCAATTCATACATACATTTTGAAGTTATTCTTATGAGTCCTTCTGACTCATTATGATTATAAAGTAATAAGATTTTTCTTTAGTATCATTTCTGTTTACCCACCACTAGTCAGTACAAAGTCAACTAATAAGTAAGAATTATTACACAAATGATACTGAATTTTGGGACTGAAATCAGTGTTTATGAATATCATCCAAATGCAGTGACTTTGTAAAGGAGAGCACTAAACCCTAAATCTGGCTTCATTTGTTATAAATGACTATAAATGAAAATACAACAACAATTTATGACTAGAATTCAAAAATATGCATCCTTTGTCTGCATTACACATGAAAACATGTTCTTTTTGGTGCTTACTGCCTTTCGCTACGAACTCCTCTTTGTTTCCATTATCTGTTCGGTATCCTATAGCCCTTTTATCTCCCTAATTTGTCCTCCCTCTCCTTTTGTTTTATGCCATTGTGGGAGTGAGATGTACAGACAGAAACAGGAGGTGGGTTACAAAGAAACTTCTTTAAAAATAGTCTTTGAGAGGAGAAGACAAAGCCATGGAATGAGACAAAAGTGAGTTTAAACAACTGAGAAGATGGTATGTATTATCTCCACAGTGCTGCACATAATGGGGAGCTACTATACATGTGGAGGCATCTGCTTATCCATGCATATTTATCGCAGCGTGTCTATCTATCTACTGGGCAGACACTAACATAAGCTTATTATAGCTACTGTGTAGTTATGAAACACAATGAGCTCACCAGCCAGGTGGTGGCAGATAGACTTCCTGCTCACAGTAAATAAGCTCCCTGGCATGTGTCTCGACTGAGCATTTCCAGTAGTTAGTCCAGCAGCAGAGAAATGTAATCACAGTGTGGGCATCAGTGTAATTGGGAGTAAAGGATCTGTCTGCAAACATGCTAAATCACATGCACGGAGGTTTGACAACAGTTATGCTTCAGTGCCTCCATTACAGTGTGATGTTTAAACCAGCACTGAGTGGATGTAAATTAGGTTTCCTCCAGTGCACACAAACATGGAAACACACACTATGAATGATCTCTCGGGGAACAAATACTCAACAATATTATGTGTAAACAAGAAATCTTTAAATGAGCAACTTACAAGCAGAGTGACAGAGGTGGATAGTACTCGGGTACTTTTATTCCTTTACATGTACTGTACTTGAATAGGTTTTTTAAATAAATGTACTTCTAAGAGTAGTTGTTTCTCACAATACTTTTTACTCTTAGTTACATTTGTGATGAAAAATGTACTCCTATTCAGTTTCATTTGGCAACAGCTCAGTGAGCAGGAGTAAAAAACCTTGAAATGAACAAAATAATCAATATTATTAAAAATGAACAAAATGCTCAAGTAAAATATCAAAATGAATTAACTAAGCCACAAAATGAGCAGAAATTTAGAAAAATGATCACCAAAATGACAAATAATGAAGATAACTGAACAAAGTAGTCAAGTAAATAATAAAACATAATGAGCACAAATGAGCAAAATTAGCAATAAAATGAGCAAAAATGCTTTAAAAAAAAGTTATCAAACGTGAAAGCTATCAAACATGAACAAAATAAGCAGCAAAAACAGAATAAAGAACAAAATAAGCAACACAATGAGTAAAAGTGAACAAATATAGCAACAACAGTGCAAGAAAATTGGTGGTTATTTGAGGCTGAACTTATCCTCTGCAGCAGAGGTAGCTCTTGGTTTCCATTTCCTGGCACAGTCCTCATGACAGCATTTGATGTTGGTGGCAACTGCACTTATCTTAAGATATTTCATATTGACTGACCTTCATGTCTTAAAGTAATAATGGACTGTCTTTTCTCTCAACTGTTTCTTGCCATAATGTGGATTTGTATAGTAGTTGTAGTAGCACTATGAAGGCTACTGACTGTACCTAGCATTCGCTGAACAGCTCAACTAATGATCTGTAGCACATTAAAATGGCACAAATTAACTGTTAAGTGTCCACAAAGTTTTAGTGTACATTAAGTAAGGTGCCTACACAAATAACTTAAAACTCTCACAAGAATCTGGAATAAATTAACAATGTGCACAGTATAGATAATTTTCCTGAGTATCAAACTTTTTAAAATGAACCAAATCTGACTGCAATGTATCAAGTACAATGCCCTGCTACTCAGATTATGTTCTTTCCATAAAAATAGTAGTAACAATCACACATTAGAAAAGTATACAAGGAAACTCAGTCAAAGGAAGGAAATTATTTGGCTTAATTTCTGTTTTCTTCACCTTCACTTTCAGTGACATAACTGCCCTTAATGTAGCACACAGTACAGGCAGGAATCCAAAGCCTCATTAGAGTGAAATACTGTGTCCTCTGTAAAACTATTAGACTTCAAAGAGAGATTAATGTTTGGTGGAGGTGACAAAAAATATAGCAAACCATTTTAAATAAAAATTTGCATGCATAAGATAGTGGTGACTGAATAAAACTGCAAATACATTATGATACATATAGGTTATCAGAGCAGCGTGATTAGAGAGATTATTTGAAGTCAGCAAGTTCACCTGTTTATCCATGATATAAACACGGAAGGCTTGCAAAAAACTGACTGAAGGCCAGTGAATAAGAACATTTTTAATCATACATGCGATGCCTTCATACTTATGCAAACACTTGACTGGTCAGATGGAGCCCTAGCAAGCATCAGCTGTGATCCTGGTTCAGTCATAGACGATATTTGTTATTGCAATTCAGAGCAAATCTACAAATCTCAGCTGGTCATAAAACTGTTAAAGCAAAAAAATTTAACTGTTTGAAAATACATTATAAAGACCACACACATAGAGAAGTTGTGAAAGTGATGTCATGCTACTTTCACCACTTTCAGAAATGCGTCAAGGTAAGACCACTGGTGACATGTACTTGTACTGTATCACATGAGATGACAGATATCTTTCCCTGCGCTTTTCTTTTGTCTCTCCTCTGTCCACTAATGGCACCCGCTCAAGGCAGATGGCTGCCTACCCAGAGCACGGTTCTGCCACAAGTTTTTCTGTTCAATTAAAGGATGCACTTCACTTCAGAACGTCACAGAACTAAATAGTGCCTTATCTTTTAAATTGACTCAAAGGTTCAGCCTACAATTTTTGTGGCAGAGCTCTACCACATCAACACAGCTTACAATCTCACAATTGTCAGGCCAGTGTGTCTGTCCACTGTTTAACTTGTTGCTTTTTACTTGTAGCAGATGTTGAAAGGATCTGAAATGCATCTCCTCAGTCACCCTGTGGTTTGATAAGCTACAGCTGCTAGCTCCCTAATAGCTACAACTACAACTGTTGCACCGACAAGGTTGTTATCATGTTCACCAGTCGGTCAAAACAGTCAGCCACTAGCTAGTCTCACAACATCATAGACTGTATATTTAAATTAACATCATATGTGTAACTGATGGTATGATCCAAATAGGATCATCACATATTTTTCTCCAAAGTAAAAACACATGAGGCGTAAGAGCTAGGACTTTTGACTTGCCATCAACTGACTGGCTATTTTCATATTGTCCAGGACAATTAGCTGCTCAATCCTGTGCACCTCTTTACCTGACTATCTTTCTGGGCAGACAGTGTACAGTAGGTTTGAGAGAGATTATTTGAAAATGGACAATACTGATGAGAGCAGTGACAGAAAAGCAAAGCATTTAAGTTGCAGGACTTAAGATAAGATTCAAAGATAATGTGAGAGAGCTAAGCTTTAATGTAGAATGAGTATTTCAGAACTAGCATGGAGGTCAACTGCTCAACTGTGCTATGCACAGAAACAAGTGGATAATGTTTAAGTGGTTTTCCTCTCCATGCTCCATTTCACTTCCAAGGAGATCTCATCTGCTCATCGTAGTGTTATCTCACCACCTCAATGACTTCAATCAAACACACACTATCCAATCATCTGTGGATAAGAAAGCCTAATGAGTTCTGATGATCCAATCAGCTCAACCACAGAATCCTTAAAAAGCTTCTTCTTCATGCTGTCGCCATCTATAAAACTGCACCCAGATGGACAGGCCAATAGCAAGGTGTGACACTGCCAAATCCACTGGCTTATCCTGACAGGTTGCTCATTGATTTTGCTTCTGGTCAATATCATTCTCTTTTCTTCTTTCTCTCTCTGCTCTCATCCATCTCTCCTATCCTCAGTGATTCTCTGTCTTGATATGTCTCCGTTATCCTCCATGTTATATTGCTCTCCAAAGTCTGTAGTTACAAACGAAGCCTCATTCACCAACTGGAAAGTGATGGAGTGGGTGAGTGTGTCTACAAGTGGCCTCTATACACACATACGGGCTGGGTGTGTGTTATATGATCAAACTTGCCACTAGATTACATGATCAATAGTTTTACGTCCTCTGGAGTGATGTGTGTGTGTGTTTGTGTACATGGACCAGGTGTTAGAAAATCCAGTCACTAAGAGTCATAAGCCAGTGTAGTTCTAGTGCCGGTCCCAAGTCCAGGTAAATGTAGAGGGGTGTGACAGAAAGGGCAGTTTGGCCAAAATAAACATGCAAATATTAAAATCCGTTTGGAAGCAGAAAGCAGATTTGTTGTGGCAACCCCTAAAAGGAGCAGCCAAAAAAATAAGGAGGATCAGAGTAAGAAGGAAGTTTCTTAATCCTAATCGAAAAGGGCATAGGTTTTGTTTGAATATTTTCAGTTAAGCATCCCTGGATCTATCCAAAAGACATATTTTTTATGCTATGGTGATTTGTGCGTTCATATATTTCGGAAGCCAATGAAGAGAAATGAGAAAAATAAGCTACAAAATATGCAGAAATTAGACCAAACATATAAAAATGTACAATAAATGGACTCTATGTCGACATTTTTACTTTAAATAAATCCACATACAGTAGCATCACATGTTTATGGTTTTTCCTCGTTCAATGTAAAACATAATGGGTACAAGAATAAAATGCGCACTTTAATTCACTGCAGGTAATTTAATCAAAAATTATTACCGTACATAAACAAAATAATAGACAAAAGAAACAGAATGAACGACCACTATTTATATGTAAAAGAAGGGAACATTGTGCATTTTTATTTAATGTTGACCTGAAGAAAATAGATCCTGACTCAAGAGAATGAGTAACATAATGAAGGATATTATCAAAAATGAACAACATAACGAATAAAATTAATAAAATCTTCATAAAATCATAACGAAAATTAACAAAATCTTCACAAATTGAAGAAAAATTATGACAAAGTCAATACAATAATCAAGAAAATAAACAAAAATGATAAAATACTAAACTAAATTTACAAGAGTGAGCAAAAAGAACTCAAAATGTACAAGATAAGCACTGAAGTAACAAGATGGACAAAAGTATGAATAAAATTAAGAAGAAAACTGACCAAAAATGAATACCCAAACTCTGTCACGGTACAACAGACACACATACACATCAGGACCATGTGAGAGCCTCACTGCTGCATGGCAACCGTATCCCATGGCAACCGCTGGTATGGGCAAGAGAGGGGTAGAAAGACAGAGAGAGTGAGAGAGAGAGAGAGGACGCGTCTGACAGACATTTGGGAGAAAAAACTAACTCTGCAAAAGAATGACAAAAGTGGAAGAAGAGAGGAAGTGGCAGCTTGAATACACAACCACATGGAGTCACACACACAAACACACATTTCTTTGACTGTGCTGAGATCAGATGAGGAAAGAGAAGGACAGTGACAACATTGTGAGTGAAAGAAGTTCTCTCTCTGTGCAGATCGCAACATCTTTTATTAGAAGAGAGGAGAGGAAAGGAGAGGAGGACTTTGTTTACTGTGTAACACCGCCCCCAGTGGACAACCATGAGAAATACACAACATCCTGGTCCCAGGCCAGCTGCTTGCCTCTGAGCTAATGTCAAGTGTGTGTGTGAATCTACACCAATCCCTGGGTACTTCTTGTCACTGTGGGGACACAAGTGTAGTCCCATGACCCTAGAATGCTTTTTGAGGGCTTTCTATGGCTAAAGTTCCTCCTCAGAAAAAATAGCTCTAGAAAAATCTAAACTAGAAAAGTCAAATATGCTTATGTTTTTACTATTATAAAATATAGCAATATGCATTAGAATTAACATTAAAGTCTCCGTACCTGAAAACTTAAAAGTTACATCTGCATAGCTTACAGGTGTCTATCACAGACTTCTGTCAGGGTAACAAAATAGAGTGTGTTAATTAGATTTTTCTTTGGTTTTCTAATGCCCTCTTTATAGCTGTCTGAGAGGTGTTTTAACCTTTTTATCAGAAAATGCTCTGATTGATTGATCAGATCATTTCTGAGGTGATCTAGAATCATATTTTGATACAAAGTGGCTATAAACATGAAATAATGACCTTTTGTCTAAAAAGAATTGTCCAGAATATTGGTTGTTGGCACTTATGGGCTAGGTACTACTATGAATCCAATTGGTTGTAACTTGTGGTGTTTTAAATTTGTTCTCGCTCAGAGAAGATGAGACTAAAACACTTCAGCTTGGTCTTGTGATGCCACAAAACACAAACACTTCCATGATAATTAAGCCTACTAGACTGGATTTCTCAGGACTCACAGCACTGGTCAAGTTAATATTTTCAGAGCTTTTATTTTACACCACAGAGAAATGATATAAACCCCCAAAAGTTGGGTTTTTTACTGTATGGGATTTTTTAAGCTACAAATTGATCAAAAATGAACAGGAATATTCAAGAAAATGATAATTAGCAAGGACAAGAGTAAAGAAAATGAACAACAATCAGTATAAATAATCAAGAGAGTGATCAATACTGAACAAAGCAATCAAGAAAATGAGCGAACCGTGTGTGTGCCTCTTTACACAGGTCATTGTCACCTCTGACCCTTTGCCAGATCTGCTCAGACAGGAAACAGCTTTTAATCCAGTTTCCTGAATCATACATAAATACAAATGCTTATGTTGTCTGTGCTAATGTTAACACCATGTAAAATCACATTTCCTCCATTTTCAAGTGTTGACTGTCAATACAATACATTCATGCATAATGTATGTTTATGCATGTAAAGGAACTAAACACCATACAAGACCTGAACTCTGAAATCAATAAAGCTTTTAAGGCTTTTAACATCTGTTCCACCACTCTCCACCTATTTTCATCTATCTGACGAGCTTCAGTCTGCATTCCAGTTTATGTGCCTGTGTTGAATATATGGCTCCATCTAGTTGTTAAACATGAGTTTGATTGCTAAACATGTTTCAGATTTGAGTTCAACAGTAGTTAAAGCTGTTTAGTTGTATTTAATATTCTCTGTTCATCTTGAATTTGGCCACCTCCTACTCCCTGCAGATGGCCAGACGTGCTCTGCATAGACACATAGATGTCTGTTTATACATCTGTCTGTCACTCTCACTGTTTGCCTGTGCGACATCAACCATCTGTTTTACTGCCCTCAAATCTGCCCGTTTGTGGGCCACAACAAACCAGTCCTGTCCGTCTGTGGGCCTTCATCACAACCATCCTCCCTACAGCAACATCTGGTGACACAGAAATGTGCAACACACAAAAAATCCCTCTGAGGCAAAATTATATTTATTTACAGCACAGTAACAAAATTCAGTCTTGTGTGTTTTTTTTTTTCATTATGGAAATAAACAACACCAGTGGCCTGCTTTGGGACTTTTGGTTGTTGTGAAGATGCGAAACTAGATGACCTTCACAGGATGGTCATGTCCTATCGACCGGCACTAAAAGCCCAGTCTGGTCACGCAGAAAGACAGGCACAGAAAATGCATCAGACGACGTGGTGGCACTGATTCCCAATACTCACACCGACTTTGTTGGGATTCATGTTGCCATTTAAGATGCACCATGCTCATATTTCTTGTTAAAATGTGTTCAAAAAAACAAAAAGCAGAGGATGTGAAGGGGATCTAATGCAGATGCAAAAAGGAGGTAAAATCAGGGGGAAAGTGTTGAAAGGATGAGATGGTGAATAGAAGTAGAAGAGGAATAGAAGCAGAAGACTGGAGGACATGGAGAGAAAAATCTACAACAAAAAAATCTATAGCAATAATATCTGTACATATATTGTATTTTGAGTGAATGCAGACATTAAAATACAGTGCAGAGGTATAATGCCTGTGCTGTGTAGTGCAGTGTTAGAAATGTGAAGCCAATTAAAATGAGGGGTCGGAACCCAAAATGGATTGTGGAGCCATTTCATTGGGTCACCAGTTTAGGTCACTTGTGTCCATCACCAGTTTGTCTAAAAATGGTTCATAATTTCGCTCTTTCATTCTGATCATTTTCTGAATCATCTTTTCTTTTGTTCATTTTGTGGATATTTGTTCAATTTCTTGATTATTTTTTATCACTATTTCATTACTTTGTCCATTTAGCGCCTACTGAGCTTATTTTTCTTCATTTTGATTAAGTTCAGTGGAAATTCATTCACATCGTTACTTTTCACATTCAAATACAGTGGTATCTCGGATAATGAATTTAATC
>JAQQAE010005915.1:0-17168 GCA_029823295.1 Pseudamia nigra
CCAGTCCAGTCGATGAAAGAAAAACCACACGCCTTGGATACTATGACCTGGATGACTGAGAATCTTCACAGACACGTGCCAGAAACTACAAGGCCAGGGCCCAATTCCAATGCCTTCATGGACCACCAAGGGCTGTGAACCACCAGTTGAAAGCCCTTGCAATATACCATTACTGCTCAGGTTAATTTGTAGTTAGTGTGTGAAATGAGTACGAGGAAACTTTCTAGAAATAACCTAGTCCACATATAAGTAAACTCTGCACTTTCTGAAGGTTCCCTGTCAAACCAGTCTGTGTGTTGATGTGCAGAAAAACACTGGACTCTGATAACAGAGCTCAGATTTAGCACTCTGAGCATTTTTTTGCCTGCATATTATTACTGCTAAATCTGTAGTGAACAGGTCACAAAAAAGGAGCAGACTGCCAACGCTAAAGCAGCACAGTTGCCAACACAGTTAGCAGGTGCAGTGCAATCTGTGTGGATCTGGCTGTTAGAAGACAAGAAATGGTACAGATTAATTCACCCGTGACTTGACAAGTGTTCCAGGTGACTACCTCAGGATTCGGATGAGAGGAGGCAAAGCTAAATGTGGCTACTTTGGACAATCTAAAATATAAAACATGTTCTGGGTTGTTTAACACTTTTTGTTGACTACACAATTCCATACATTTTCTTTCACAGTTTGGATGTCTCCAATATTAATGTGCAATGTTGAAAATAAAAAATACAGAAACTTTTGACCAGTGTTGTATTTCCCACAGGCTGCACTTGACACAAGAGATGGTACAATTTTGGAAATTGAGACCAAACGAGAGTCGTGCCTGCATTTTTCCCCCAGATGATAAGAGACTACCAATGTCAGAAGCTTTGCCAAGATTTAAGCGTCTTGAGATTGAAGTGTCACCCTCTGTTTCAGTGAGGAGGAGGTCCCTGTTGATACCATTGATCCTCTAGATATCAGGGGGATCAAAGTGGGACGACTGAATGATCACATCCTTCCACTCATTTATCTCAGAATCATCCTTCCTCCTTCCGTGGAGAGCCACAAAATCATTGACTCCCCCAGCTGTGTCACAGACATGGTGTGATTTTTTCCCCCCTCATTCGAGAAAACTGGTGCCTCTTCAGCATGCTGTTTAATCATCATTATGGTCACAGTCACGCTGAACACAAGTGAAATCCCCTCTGATGCCATTAAACTTGCCCTTTTAGAGATATTGCTTAAATATTTCTTTTAATACGCTGGAATGTTTTCATCCAAATACATTAAGATGTAGATGAGGTCATTTATTTGTTGAGCTCACCTTTACCAAAACATACTCGGACTCATTCTGCCACCACATATCTATAGATGCCCTCGTTCGCTGCGTTCTATCTCACTCACTCCATCGCTGAGAAGTGCATTAATCATATCTGTCTCCCACATGTTTTCACCTCAACCTTCTCCCCGCCCTTTTTCTCTTACTCCTCCAGTTTCTCTTCCTCTGGTGCTTGAGGCAAGTGGGTCACCAGCAGCTGAAGGACTGTTTTCGCTCTGAGAGCTGGAAGCAGAAGGAGCTAAACAAGATGTATGTTTTCACTGAGATGTCTTCTTTTATTAGAACTGAGTCTGACTGTTGTCCTTCAGCAGACAGGAAGTGAGACCACAGTGTCTTCAGGTCTGCATTCAGAATAAAATTGTCAACACGCCTTCATAATGACAGAATAGGTAGAGTACTATAAGTCATTCCCAAAACAGCATACCTTTTATAGTATCAGTCAAATGTTTGGACACACCTCCTCCTTGTGTTTTTTTCTTTATTTTTATTATTTTCAATGTTGTACATTAATATTGCAGACATTCGAACTGTGAAAGGACACTTATGGAATTATGTAGCAAACAAAAAAATGGTGAAACAACCCAGAACGTTTTATATTACAGCTTTGTAAACCCATTAGATTTATGTGACTTCATTTCACAGTGGTGCCTTGCCAAGAATGAGTTTGTACCATTTCTTGTCTTTTTAATGTTTTAAATTATCAGTTGTCTTGTGCACAGGAAAGGTGGACATAAGTGCTACCACAACTAGTGTACAAATCCATATTATTACAAGAAACACTTGGTTAAGTAAGAAATGAAGCTCAGTCAATCTGAAAAGTCTTGTGAACTTCGAATGTGTCTACATGTGCAGTCGGCAAAACCATCAAATATTATAATGAAACTGTCTCTCATGAGGACTGTCCCAGGAAAAGGAGACTATGAGTTACGTCTGTGGCAGAGTCGTTTGAGTTACCAGCTTCAGAATTTGCCCATTTACAGCACCTCACACAATGTTTGATAGTTGCATTGACTTCACTTGGGGTCACATTTCTTTAAAACTTTTGTTGTTTACTACATAATTCCATACATTCCTTCAGAGGTTGGATTCAGAATTAATGTACAATGCTCGTAGTGCATATTGCGTTTGAAATGTCAAATGAAAAATAAATAAATAAATGAATAGATACAACAACTTCAGTAATACAAAATCGTCATGTGGATCCAGAAGATTTTAAAGGATTCTTCCCCATTGTGAGACAGGGCCAAATTCAACATTTGTCTAATGCCACAAATAACAACCAGAAAATTTTGCCAAAAAACATAGAATAACACCATAATAGACTCTATCAGACCACAAAGTTTGATCCAGATATGGGCAATATTTCACATACAGTGATCTATAATACTTATACGTACAGAGGTTGAGGAAAAATAGCTACTATAAGGTAGCAAATAAAGCTATAGACATGAAACGGACACCAAATTGTAGTGGAAAGTCTGCTGATTCAGTAATGTGCCTACAGATTTGAAGTCTCTTCAACATTTACAGAGCTAGATCTGGAACAAAACCACCATCGCTGGAAATATTTTTCATTAATAACCATTGAACTAATAATAATATGTATGTGATTCATGGTGACAGAATCTAATCATGAGGGTCAAATATATATAAACATATTACTTTTGGTGTAATAACCTTATGGGGGAAACGAGCATATGTTCAAATGATAATGGCAGGTTTTCATTATGATGAGAAATTGAGCTGCCTTGGCAAAGGTCTGCGCTCATTGAGTGCTTTCTCGCTCTTTTTGTCATGACCCAAGCTGAGACCATAGTTGAGGGCGGGAACATGGACTGACTGATAACTCTTTGCTCGGCTCTGCTTCATCGTTACCACAACTGACCAATACAGAGTTTACATTACTGCTAATGTCTGTCAATCTCATGTTGCATTCCTCCCCTCATGTGTGAGCAAGACCAGTTTCTGGGGCAGAAACTCATCCCTGAACTGGAGTAAGCATTCTTCAATTTTATACAGCTTGCATATTTCCTGCGTCTGTCACCTTTCAACAGTTTGTGTGTATACATTCCTTTTGAGATTATATCACTGCATCGACTGACGGGTCAAGTAAAATTGGAATGCAACTAATTGTGCAGCTCAATGCCATAAACACCTCACCCACCTGTACTAAGATGGCTGCTTTTTTCCAATATTGTCCAGGTGGCAGTGACAACCTCCTGCATCTAAGGACTTCCACTGACTTCTATCAGGTTGCTTTCATGTAAAACAGTGACATCATAAGGGTATCTGGGACATTAAAAAAGGGGTCATGACCAAGCAGCAGTTTGTAATAGAATGGGCTCGTGTGGTGGGGCTGAGTACAAATTGTTCATTTCAGGCTTATAACAGCAGAAATAGGTGATTCATCCCAAAGGGCAACAAAAAAAAAAAAAAATTCATTTTGCAAAGAAAGAAAGACAAAAGTAGCTGCCACTACAGGTAGACTCTCTCTAAATGTGCTAATTGAGGAGAGAAACTTGCAATTGTCCAATAAGGAAATATCAAAGTTATGGCAAAGAGATGTAATTCCTCTTTCATGATGAGCCGGAGGGTTTTTAGAGAAAAAAAGAGGAAAGCTCAGCAGCTGGAAAGATAAGAACTACGGAGGAAAGCCAGCTCCCTGAGGAAGCCCTTGATAAATCTGTGTGCCCTTCAGCCTTTTCCAAGACAGCATGTCGTGCAAGAAGAGATCATGCTATATGAGAGAAATATCTGTTAAAATGGATGAGGTTGAAAGTGGCCTTAAAAGCAGAAACTCAACTTCTGAAGCTATGAGATCATAAGATGAACCAGCATGTGTCACCTGTTTAAACTCATTCATGATTATTTCACTCAATATTAAATGCAAACCCACCAGAGGAAAAAAAGCTGTTGAAAGTATAGACCAGCTTGTTTCTTAAATTAAATAACTTTGCCATCTAGTGGCAGCCCATGAGCATTACATCTGTCACGTGAATGAGACACTGCTGGGAAAGACTGATTATTGAGATTATTGTGGCCAGTACTGTGATTTGCAGACATGTGTAAACAGAAACAGTACTCAAGTAAAAGTACTCATAAACATAAGTACTTGATACAAGAGTATCTCATAAAAACTTGCTCAAACAGTAACTTCATAATATATGCTGTAACAAATTTATTACAGTATAATGTATTGTGTTCAAATAAATATTGTTCATTTTTGTTGTTCTTTGATTTTTGTTTCTGTTTTTGCTTATTTTGTTCATTTTTATGTGTTTTGTTTATTTTTGTTATTTTCTGATATTTTTTCTCAGTTTATTGTCTGTTTGGGTCATTTTAAAATTTGATTATTTTGTCTTTTTTAAATTTCAACCTTTGGGTGGAGCAAAATGTAACTGAGTGAGAAGAACAAGTATTCTGCATAACAATATCTTTCTGAAATACATTTCATGGGAGCAATTGCTCAAGTACATATAAAGGAGTAAATGCACATGAGTACTACCTACCTCTGGTGATTTGTGCTTTGAGTTTCGAGAAACTAAATCCAAACTACTGCGAGAGGTCTTGCTATTTTATTTTTGTAACTAGATTGAAAGTGGACAGGTATATGCAGAAATCGATTAAAAAAGATTGAAAATCATCTAACAGAGAACTTGTCCTGTTTTAGTTCATTTAGGTTTACCAAAATTATTTCTATTTGCTAAATGCCATTTTTTTGGTTAAATTAGTTTGTCCTTTTTAAAAAAAAAAAAAAAAAAAAGTTTCATACTCCTACTCATTGAGGTGTAACAAAATATAACTTATACATACAATTCTTTTACCATAAATGTAATTAAGAGTATAAGGTATGATGCACAACTACTCTCTGAAGTACATTTGATGGGAAAAACTACTCAAGTACATGTAAAGGAGTAAATGTATGTGTACCCACCTCTGCTAATTACCTATAAATTAACAGTGTACAGTATATTCAGATAATCTATTCCCACAGATTTAAAAGAAACACAGCAAATGGAGAAAAAAAAACTTTATTTAATTTCTTCCCAGATGGCAACGAGTGACATGAAAAAAACTCATTTTCACACAGTATTGCATCGAGCTCAGCCCAATAGGATCAAAAGGCCGAAAGCATCGCTATTACGTAGCTCTTAAAAATAGAGGCGGTATAGAAAATATGCCATCTGCAGGTTCTTCAGTAGTTTACCTTTTTATAAATAGATTCAGCTGTTTGTCAATCACACATCTATGTACATAGCATTACAACAATGTGCCACAAACTCACTAGGAACCGTGCAGTTCTACAAAAGTGATCCGTGAACAAACCAAACATCTGGAAAATCTCACATTAATCCAAGACATCCTTCAGTACCATGAACTCCAGGTGCGCTCAATATCCGTGGTTCTCAACTGGTGTCATCTTCTTCCTCTCCTTTCGGCTGCTCCCCGCAGGGGTCGCCACAGTGAAATACCAATGATTCGCATGTTTGATCTGGCATAGGTTTTTTAATGTCGGATGCCCTTTCTGTCTTAGGACCCACAATTTCCACTGGTCACAGTCCATGGTGATCCAATTTAGTCAACAAATAACTTGAGGATGTACTAAACGCTATATACACAGATTTTCATCCACTGCATTCACACTCACAAGGAAAAATAAAGAAGAAAATATCCACAACATTAAAAAACAATCTCAGATAATGAACAAAATAATCAAGAAAATGAACAAAACAATACCAAAATGGTCAGGCACGTACAAAAAACCTTAAGAAATAAAATGAACCAAAATGAACGTGATAATCACGACATTAACAAAAATAAGCAAAAAAGAGTAAAATAAGCAGCCAAACGAACAAAGTTAAAGTCAACAAAAACTGAACAAAAAAATTACAGAATTCTAAAAAAGAACCTAAAGACCAACATGGCAAACAACAAAATGACAACAGTCAAAAAATGCACAAAATAATTCACAAAATGAACAAAAAATGAGCAAAATAAATGAAACGAAATGAAAACACTGAACAAAATAAGCAAAACACTGAACAAAAATGAACCAAAAACTGAACAGAATAATCATTAAAATGAAAAAAAGAAAAACCAAAAGATCAGGATAATGAACAAAAAAGCAGAAAAATAAGCAACTAAATGAACAAAATCATATAAAAGAACAGAGTGATAAAAAATGAACAAAAATATACAAAATAATTAAAATAATTAGTAACAGAAAATAATCATAAAATGGTCAGCCACATGCAAAGTGAACAAAATGGAAAAAATGAACAAAAGTATCCACAAAATGGACAAAATTGTACACAAATAATAATGTAAATGAACAAAATGATCAGATAAAGGAACAGAATGATCCACAAAATGAACAAAATAATAAAAAGGATGAAAAATGAGCAAAATAATATAAAACAATCTATAAAAATCACCTGCCATGTTTCAGTCAAACTACCATGGCAACAGACGGTGCATGTCAATCGATGTCTGAAAATGGACATTCACAATTAGCGCGCAGGCCCCGACCCACCAGTTGAGAACCGCTGTTGCTCGTCATCAGATTTCATAATTTAAACAATCGAGATTAAATGTACAGTCAAACATCAGGCAAAAGGGCTAGAAATGCATATATACATATACCTACAATACATTGCAGATCCTGTACAGCACACTTTAAGAGGATGCACATATAAATACCGAAAACCCTTAAATATACACAGTATGTTCTTTTATATCCTCTGCTTTTTCAATGGCACATTTTAATACCAATATCTTAATCAAGAACATTTCAAACCATCGTCTCTTTAACATCCATCAGAGCATGTTTTCAAATGGTCAAGGGTGCAGATGCCTTTGGCTCGTATTTAAAGGGAACGTGGAGATGTAGGAGAGGTGTAGTGCTTCTCAGCTTATATGAGATGAGTATATACACAATGTTTAGTGCATAGTTTGAACTCAGCATTGAGATTATTTACAGTGCTGTGAAAAAGTATTTCAATATATTGCATTTAAAGGAAATGCCATCCATCCATTGGTCATTTTGATTTTAGACCAAGATAACACAAATGAATAAAAAAATTAGTTTTTAGAAAATTATTTAATTTATAAAGGGAAAAAATAATATTGTGAATTGTGTTTTTTTTTTCCTGAAAATCTGAGTTCATTTTCATCATCCATACCCAGGCCTGATTACTACCAGACCCGTTGAATCAAGAAATCGTGCAGTGTAAAAGATCTCAAAAAGCAATACAAATTCATGAGACAAACGATGAACTTTGTGGAAGTTGTGAGTCCAGTTCATAGACTGTATATATTAGTGGACATAGTGACTGTGATGTCACCCATTGGTTTCTGAACAGCCGTTCTGAGGCCACTTGGGTTGTCACTTCCTGGATGACATTTTGGAGCCAAAATCATGATGTAACCATATTTGGACAAATGGTGGTGGAGAATAGTATGTCAGGGGTATCATGGATAAGTTAATGTGAACTGCAAACTTACTGACTTGGTAAAACTTCACCAAGCATTGCCAAACAAAGTCATATCATGGTGTTGTTCGTGTAAACACTGAACTACAACTACAGTCCTAAAAACAATGCTCAATTGCATGAATTGAAGATGCAAAGGTACGATTCCGTCAGCAAGTCCAGTCACCATAATGACTTGTCAATCAAATCCCAGTACGGGAGTGATTTGTCGATTATTTGACATAATACCTTAATAATGGATCAACAGATGGACCAGATCACTTATGAAAAGGGTCCAAATAAAACATCTGAGACAATGATGATTCATGACAAAAACGGATTTACTTTGTATTTCCAGAGAGAAGTCCAATGTAACTCTAGTGGAGTCAGGGCTTCTTGGAGCCCAGTGAACGGTGCCACAGAGGCCAACAGCAGTATTACATTTTTAAGGTACTTCCACATTGGCTGCAGTGTACAGGCCCGGCCATTGCCCAGTTACATCTAGTGTAAAACAAACATCACACATCTACATCTACTGTACATCTCTGTTTTACATCTAGTGTAAAACAGTGGTGGTATGCAATGGTGAGGGGCTGCTTTGCTGCTTCAGGAGCTGGAAAACTTGTCATAACTGAAGGAACCATGAATTCTGTATCGACCAGAAAATCTTAGAGAATGTCTGGACATCAGTTCATGACATCAAGCTCAAGAGCACTTGGGTTATGCAGCAGCTTAATGAACCAAAACATACAAAGTAAGTTTGGATAGTTTTTCCCCCCTTCATAAATAAAATCGGAAATTAATAACATCACTTTATATTTACTTGGGTTATCTTAGTTTACATGAGGATTTGTTCGATGATCTGAAACATTTAAGGGACAAATACACAAAAAGTAAGGAATCAGTGAAGGGCAAATACTTTTTCACAGTACTGTATGTGCAACAAACTAGACAGGAAAGAGAAAGCCTTCCCTCCAAAAAAGCAGCAGCTGGTGTTTGTGATTTTGGATATTTGTGGAATGGGCAACAAGTCTGACACCAAATATGACACGACACTGAAAGTGTAGTGTGAACCACAGTGGATATGGCTTCTTCAGTTTTTAAATGAGATTGACATCAATATTCAAGTTCTTTCTTGTCAAACTTAGATGACTCCGGTTTGTAGCTTTATGCTGAAAACATCAAACAGAACAATCATTAAGGCTTAATTTACAATGGCATTAAATAAAGCAAGTCAGCGCTCAGACTGCTGCATCTGGTCAAAAACTACGCAAATGTCCGACTTCTCAAAATACATCAAACAATTACAGTACAGATACAAATATGGAATCAGATTGTTGTCAATGTGATGATGATATCTTAAATGTAAAACAGAAATAAAAAATTGAGAGAGAACAAAAGAAGCAAAAGTGTAACCTGAGAATTAAACTCACAACTTCCAAACAAATCATCGGTGTAATTATTTAAACTACTTTTACTTTAGTTTCTTTCTTTAGATTCTTTCTAACTTATCACACTTAAGCCTTTACTCGTCAAGTTTCCAAAAAATTGTCAAGACAACTGGGAGTCAGAAAGCAAAGAATAGACTAGGATGTGATTTGTTTTTTGCTTATTTACTTGACTATTGTGTCATTTTTATTCATTTTCATGAATAATTAATTCATAATATTTGAGTTGTTATTTTTTGTTCATTTTTCTTAGTATTGTGTCTATGCTGTGGATGATTTTGTTCATAATCATGTTCAATATTTTTATTATTTGTGTTCATTTTCTTGGTTTTCATCAGTTGCTTCATTGTATTGTTAAATTGATTTTTTAATATTTTTTTGCTGATTATCCGGTTTCTTTGTTGATTTAGTATTTATTTAGTTCATGTGGATTTATTGCAGTATGTAAGTGGTTATAAAGGGAGACCCCTGGTTTAAAGCTGTGGCGTCTGTAGGACAAAAATAAATCCGTTTTAATGAGATGATTATGATGGCCAAATGATAGATCTGATATGTAAAGAAACAATTCATGTCTGAATTATAAACACTGAACTGTTTTTGTTATTATGGGTAAAACGCACAACCAACTACTTTTCTCTGACAGGATCCATGTGGAAAACCCATCTTTGTGAGACGAGTCTGCACCATTGAAGGAGGAGCCTGTGAGACAAAATGCTGTGGCTACAGTTTGTCAGAGAGGTGGGGATGCTTCAGACCAAACTGAGGTGTTAGGAGAGTACGGTAACATCCTCTAGTTTGACAAGTATAAAGGCAAGTCTTTGCACTGGCTCCTGGAAAATAATGTTGGCTATGCACTTTACCTAATCAAGAGGAGGCAAGAAGAAGAGGCTGTAGGAGTCATCATGAGAAAGACTTACAGCAAGGACAGCTTGTTGTCATCATTTAAGCTCGTTGTCCATGCATCCTGTAAAGGTCCCAATAGCCTACTGCACCCAACAACAAAATGACACATTACACAGTATGTAAAGGACCTCATCAAACTGTTAAACACCACCACATGTTTAATACAAGCCCAGAGAAGCTGCAAGATACACAGAAACTAGGGGTCTGACAGCGACTCAGAGAGGGACCCCATCGCGGTGGGCACCCTGGGATTGGAAGTGTCCCGTGCCCTTTTCAAGGGCTCGGGTCGGGGGACCGCCACCTGATTTTCCCCAAGTCCATCGGTACGTAAAAACACGGGGTGGAGCGGCGCTAACGTTTTTCTCTCTTGTCTCTCGCAGCCAAATATACCTGGGGAGTACTGGCAGTACCAGGAGGGGAGTTGTCCTTCCCAGAAACACAAAGAGAATGTTTTTTCACGTCTCACATGTTTAAAGTTTTGTCTTCTATATGTCTATGGGATCAACACAATTGCACTAGTGGCTCTTCCGAGACCACCTGGAGAAAATCTGACAGTAAGATTCATCTGTTTGGCCAATCATGGGTCTGTGCCGCAGGCACCTTAACCTGATTTCTTAACCTGGTGTCTGTTTCCACAGATGGACGAACAACTTGCAGAAAAGCGGCAAAACAGTGACAACAGCAAGGAGACTCCCCCCACAAGATGCTGCCTGTCCCGCATGCAGGTGACTGGCATAATCAGACTGTTGCGGTCGGCCCTGGGCAGGGTCACCAAAGAGGTGGTGCTGCACCAGATTAAGGTGAAGGCGGGCAAAATGCGGAGGGTGATGTCCCCAGAGGCCCTCCTTGCCGCGCCCAGTGTGCAGCCAGGATCCCGGACCTCCTAGGTGAGTACAGGGAACAGTTGGGTCAGCTTTTCCTTCCCCCGTGTCCCCCAAAGCATGTGT
This sequence comes from Pseudamia nigra, assembly GCA_029823295.1. Classification (NCBI taxonomy): domain Eukaryota; kingdom Metazoa; phylum Chordata; class Actinopteri; order Kurtiformes; family Apogonidae; genus Pseudamia; species Pseudamia nigra. The sequence goes on from JAQQAE010005915.1 coordinate 11,087, forward strand.
TCTTTTCTTTCACAGATGAGATGGAAACGGACAACAGCCAGCAGCTGACGTACTAATTTTATGGGTTTTTCTTGGCACTGGTTGTCTCCATGTTTGGGCACTGCCCCAATGTGCTCATGAATATGAAAGTGGACGAGGTCTGGGGAGCCACCCACAGAGCCGGGACTTGGGCCACATCATCTTGGTGAGACCGTTCATATAATCCGGCGCTGCCGATGTCGGAGCAGACGATCACCCGTGCCTCTCTCTCTCTCTCTCCCCGCCAGATCCAGGAGCACAAAACTAGCCAGGCCTACGGGGAGGCCCAGGTGTACCCGGAGCCCCATGAGTATGCCTGGCTGACCTGGTGGTTGGACCTGAGGGCTAGGTGCAACCCACCTAGAGACTGCATGTTTTTCACCACGGGTTTGGGTCCAGCAAAAAATCTGGGTGAGTACATGGAGGGCGCCTGGGCTGAGATGGGCCTGCTGGGGAGGCCCACGTTTATTGACCTGTGGACAGCAGTCTCAGGGCATGCAAGTAGGCCCTCCCATTCGCCGCCGTAAATAAAGGTTCAAAATGCCGGCTTCGTTTTCAACGTGTCTCATGTTTTTTCTCTGCAGGCTAAGAACGTGCAGTTGGCGGGGGTGAGGGCCCGCATGGCACAGTTTATGTGCCACAACACGGCAATGGCGGACGGATTTTCCATCCGCCAGCGCCCCCACCGGGAAGGGCAATTGCAAGGTGGCAAGGGCAAGGCCCCGGCCACCTTCTGCAGGCACCGACGAGGAGGTCCAGTATGCCGAGTCCAGGACTTCTGCCCTGGAGGAGGAGATAGAGGAAGTTTGGCAGGACAGGGGGGAGGCCACGCAGTGGTCCTCCTCCGGGCAGGAGAAGGAGGAGGCCAACCCGGACACAGACATAGGTGATCTCGCCTAAAGCTCAGAGTAACATGGCACCCTGGGTTCATACGAAGGTAGTGACTGACACTCTCTTTTGTCTTTTCCAGCTCAAGAAGACGACCCCAACTAAAACCAGAAGGGACCTTTTCAAAAAGGTTGCCATTTCTGTCAGCCCTCTGGAGACAAAGATAAGGTCTCAAAGATAAGGACCCAGTTGGTTTCCCAGCGGGCCAAGAGGGCCGCTCGCAGGTCCTCAAAGCTGTGAGGGGTGGTCACCTCCAAGAACAGTTAAACCTGCACGGTCCCTCCCCCCATTGTATATAATTTATATATACAGTGACCTCCGACAGTATTGGAACAGCAAGGCCAATTCCTTTATTTTTGCTGTACAATGAAAACATTAGAGTTTGACATCAAACGATAAATATGGGACAAAAGATCAGTAGTTCAGCTTTTATTTCCAGGTATAAATACTTTCGGAGGGCACTGTAGAATGTATATATAAAGACCCAGTTCAACGCGTGTGTGTGTTCGTGTTTTATTTTTAAAAAATTGGTTGATTTATTTAAAAAGATAAACCTGTGTTCAACAAGACAGATGCCTGGTGAGATTATTTTGTTGTGCTTGTGAAAGCTTGAACCAAGAGTACCGAGGGTGGCAAGTAAATTTTTGTCAAATTGCTGACTTACAGCCCTGGGGGCGGGGGGCGCTCCACATTTGGTAAACACTCTAAACCCCCAATACGGATATCAATAATGCTCCTTAATGTTCTCAAATAGCTGCTTTCAATAATTTTATCCTCTCAGGAACCTCTACTGGGTGTATATTCATGTTTTTGGGAGTTAAGAGATGACCGGTGATCAGTCATGTGATCTGAAAGCAATTTAAAAAATGTGTTTCCAATGTTTGATCCAGATATGGGCAATATTCTGTATCCAATGATCCAGAATGGTTCCACCTGCAGGGGTTGAGGAAAGGTAGCTACTGCAGGGTAGCAAAAAAAGTTAGACATGAAACTGACACCAAATTGTAGTGTTAAGTCTGCTGATTCAGTAATGTGTCCACAGATTTGATGTATCTTCAATATTTAGAGAACTAGATCCAGAAGGAAAACACCATAATGGGAATAATTTTTTTTGTGAACAACTATTGAACTAATAACAATATGTATGTAATTCCAAATGCTAATGGTAGGTTTTCATGGTGACAGAAGCCAATAATGGGGGTCAAATAAATGTAAGAATATTACTTTTGGGTGTAATAACATAATGGGTGAAATGAGCATAGGTTTAAATGATAATGGTAGGTTTTCACTATAAAAAGCTGAAGAGCTACCTTGGCGAAGGTCTTTGCTCCCTCAGTGTTTTCTAGTTTCATGAATGAGAGCAAGAACAGGGCTTTATTTTTGCTTTTTCATGCAATAGCTTAAAAAGACGCATAAGGGGGGTAGGTGAGGTTCTACAGTGCAGCAACTGAAACAACAATCAGTATTTCAATCTTATTTAGTTCTACATTTCAGATTACTTTCTTTTGCTTCAGTGTGACTAATAAAAATCATCATTACTTTTATTAGATAATTTAATATTTCTTTTCCATTAAAGTGACACAAACCTGATTCCATAACCAAGATTGAATATGAATATTTTCAGACACCGTTTGAAATGAGTAGGATCTGCAACTGCTCAAAATCTTTCTATGGAAGGGTTTCGCACCATAATGTACACTTTAGTCTCATGTATCATCTAAAACATCACCTTGTAGTGTGAATGGTGAGCACTATGTGTGTTTTACCTGGTGTTACCACGCTACAGGGCACCAGTGAGGCACAAGAGGACAAGCACATGCAGTGTGAGCAGGTAACCCAGGAAGAAATATCGAGAGCGTGTGCGGCTCGTCAGAAGCCTGGAGAAGTACAGGCTCCGCCCCCGGATCCACCGTCGGCATGCCACCATGCTGCCTTTCACCTGGAAACATAAACGCCAAACAATCAGTATTTTTCAGCATTTCACAACCTTCGAGTGTTGAATGATTGAACAGGCAGGTGAATGTACCTTTCGTGTAATTAGAGGCTGATTTGGGTTGAGACTCAGAGCTTCCCACTCCTCCTCTGTTTCCATCTCAATACTGAAGTCCCTCTGATTGTCTCTGGAACCAACGCTGCTCAGAAACATTCACAAAAGATTTAATTTTATTCAGTGTTATTCAGTATGTCTAATGCTAGTAATGCTTTTTAAGATCATTTTTAACCAAATTTAAGACTGAATTATAGACAAATCATCTTAAATATAAGGTGTAAATATGAAGCAAATACGACCATTTCCAGCAAAAACACTCATCTATAGTCGTTTGCACTGATTAGATTGGAAGGCTGACCTGGAGATTTAGCTTCTGCTGCTTTGTTGTGCATGGCTAAGGTAGATTTATGATTACTTATTTAGATTTATCTGCTGGAGTTTGCACGACAATTAACTATTCATTTTTAAAGGTGCTCCATCCACTACTTTTGGACATCTACTTGCATATTTTGTTGGTGTCAGCAGTGGCATATTTTTAGATTGACACAAAAGACTTATTATTTTTTTTTGACGATTTGAATATTCAGGAATATTTGGGATGGGCCAATTTTATATTACCGTATTTTCTGGGTGATAAGTCACTCCGGAAGGTTAGTTGCACGAACCAAAAAATGTAGAACGAAGACGAAAAAACGTGTTTGAGGAACGCGGGTCAAGCGCGCAGCTGTGCGCTTGACGCCAGAATGGAGAGCTCACGGCTCGCCGGGTAAGTGACGGTACGGACAAGTTCGGTGTTAATAGCTAATGGCAGTTATGGTTGTTACTGTGATGTCTACATTTTAAATTGTCAGTAATACGCGACAGATGAAGGTACACAAGCCTAGAGTGACGTCTAGCGGCTCTCAGTGCGACAAACATGTAGTCGAATTTATTTACTATACAAGTCGCTCTGATGTATTTGTTGCTCCCCTGGACAGACTATGCAATAAACCGCGACTTGTAATCCGGAAAATATGGTATGTATTATATGTTTTATATTGGCCCATCCCACATATGAAGTGGTTTGGCGCGTTTTTGTCTAAGAATATGATTATTATGATGTTACGTCTAAATGTCTAGTTTTCTTAATAACTTACTTTACCTTTTTACTATTCTTAATTATTTTCTAAATAAATACACACGTAACATTTTATGCATTGTACTGTTTAATGTAAAAGATAGTAAAATGTTTAAAATACTGGTGGGCCTCCCTGGTACCCTTCAGCCTCTGTGGGACAGGGGTACCGCTAACCGCTACCGCTTACTCTAAGTTTTGGTGATCTTGTTAAGATCACCAAAACTTAGAGTAAAGGTAACGAGGCCGATGTCCGGCTTATTTTCCAACTGCCTTTTCCCTACCCACTGTCTTTGCCCCACCCACTGCATCTTCCAGCTTCTGATTGACTGAACACACCTGGTCCAGGTAATCAATAGTGAGTAGGGCAGAGAGAGCTGGAAAACATGCAGGGACACCGCCCCTCCGGATCTGCAATTGCCACCCCTTCCCTAGAGCTTTTCATTCAGGAAATAGAGCTAATAATCAGATAATTTGACCTTTGGCCTTGACCTCAAAGCCAAGATGACTTTGGTATCAAGGTGAAAGTCACTCATCTTTGAACTTGACAGAGGTTTTGAATGGATACACTGTTGTTGTCAGTCTAATGATCTGAGCCATAGCCACACATGAGAAATCATGCCATTTTGGAAATTTCAAAAATTTAACAAAGTCATTAACAAATGAACAAATACAAATAGAATAAGAAGCACACAAAAGTAAGTAAAACTATGAACAAATAGATATGTGAACTCTGTTTTAAAGACCTACAGACCCCCATCATTGAATTCAGATTCACCTTTTCACTCTGTCCTCAGCGAGTCGCAGAGCCTCCTCGGTCATCTCCCTCCTGGCCCTCTCATTTGCCAAAATCTGCTCTAATTCAAGTAGCCTGAACAAACATAGGTAAAAAAAAATCACCATGCAACCATCAACAAGACAACTACACATAAAAGCAAAGAACAGTCTAGTTCTCCCACCTTTCTTGAAGCTGACTGGCTTCAGCTGTTTCAACAATGACAGAGTTGTTGCTTCTCTCCTGCGGGGCTCCTGGTGCGACCTCAGCGTACACCGACCCCTGATGGGACACATGACACAATACACATTCATGTCACTTGAAATGGCACTATGACATTTGTCTGCAGACTACAACAGGTTGCATTTAGGTCCGTGATGAATGTAGTTTCAGATGTTTGTCAATTCTCTACTGGTAAAAAGTACTATGGACATGAACAGAAATCACAATCTGAATTTGTTGATGCTTCCGAGGTAAAATGAAAATGGTTTCTGTTTGACGGTGGTGTGATAAAAATTACAATAATATATTTCGTAATTTAAATATGTTTCTGCATGAGGGCCATCCTCTTGTTGAGCCGTGTTGTCATTTATTGTTTCCAAGGCTGAGTGGTCCATTAGGGCCCCTGTCCACACAGGAGCATTTTTAGAGCTGGCAGCATCATGATTCCGTTCAAATCCTATGGAACTCAGCATATTCAGCACTTCGCACCCTCAGCCCACAGATATTTTATTGAAGCGCACTGAAGACCTTTTAACGCACAGTTTTTAGAGTACAGTAGTGCTTGTCAGTCATTGCTCACTTCTCAAGATGGGGCGAGACATAGGATAAACAGTGACTGACGGACAAATCGGTGTATGTAACATTGAAGGATTTCCACGATCTTATGAATGCACAGAACATCCACAACATCTGTTACAGTTTGGAAACGATGATGGGCGATAGGTGTGATGCACCTATGGACACACCTCCAATTCATTCATGTGATTACTCATGAATGTGATTCATGTGATTTTTACAGCCTAGAAAAAATACTTTACCAAGCTGTTCTCTGTGCTCTACCTCCCCTCTGCACTCTGTGTTAATTGCACTTACAGAAGCCAGCACACTGTGTGCATGTCCAACGTCATCAGATCAAATATCTACACATGCTTCATCTTGATAAATTGACTTCAGATTTGCATTTTAAGCCTCCACATTTTCATCCGAAAAAATCTTAAACCATTATTTTGTGAGTTAAAAATAGCAGTACAGTGGTCTGGGGGGAGTGGGTGGGGTGCACTGTGGCGGAGCGGCC
>JAQQAE010005916.1:0-17166 GCA_029823295.1 Pseudamia nigra
TAGAGGAAGACCAAAGAGGAGATTTATGGATGTGGTGAAGGAGGACATGAAGGTAGTTGGTGTGAGAGAAGAAGACACAGAGGATAGGAGATGGAGGCAGATGATTCGCTGTGGCGACCCCTGAAGGGAACAGCTGAAAGGAAAAGAAGAAGAAGAAGAAGGTCTGACTTCACTAGTGATTTGAGTTACCATAGCGACATGACAATCAAACCCCTGCACGGCAGTGATTTGTTGGATTATTTGTAGAAATATCTTAAGAATGTAGCAAAAACTTAAAGATGGACCACCACATTATTTATTAGAGGGTCCAAATATAACGTTTGAGACCATAATGACTCATGACAAAAATGTATTTGCTTAATATTTTCAGATACAAGTCCAATGTATCTTTATGGGAAAAAGGCTTCTTGGAACCAGAGGAACAGTTTTCCAGTGGCCAAGCGGCTTAAACTTACTTCCGCATCGGCCTCATTGAACAGCCTGTCATTGTCCACTGGTTTCACTTGTGTCTGACTGTTTGCCACGTCTCCTCCTGTGTTCACACTGCAGGTCTTAATGCTCAATTCTGATTTTTTGCTGAAATTGGATTTTTTCGTGATTGTTCACACTATATTTTAGATGCGACATCCATCAGACCCCAGTGTGAACAGTCTGCAGTTCTGCAGCAAACTGCATGCGCAGAAGAAGACGTGATGTCACATACAGCACACTCCTTACTGGTTGGTGGTGGTAATGCACCCATAGGTTGTTTGCCAACTGCCATAAAACACTGAAGAAGAAGCACACCGTATTTACAGAAGTAAATATAGATGCTACACAAGCCAGCATGTGTATATCAATTTTGAAGCTGTTGTGCAGTGGGAGCCGACAAAATTAGGACAGGGTGATTCCGAGTCCATTGTTTACATCTGATTTTGCCGTGTCCCACCTCCTCCAGCACAGAATTGTGACATTTGTCTCACTTCAGTGAGATAAAAGTCGGATGGAATATGACATGACCATTCGCTTTCACAAACATCGGATACATATCCAATTTAGGACCACATATGAACATGGCCTGGGTCTGGTTTGAAAAAAATGGATTTGTGCTGTTCAAACTGCCATGAAAAAAATCAGATATGGGTTACATACCCTGAAAAAATCGGATTTTTTTTGCAGTCTGAACATAGGCTAAGTCTCTGTCTCCCCTTTGTCTTTGGCAGATCGTAGTTGTTCCTTTGTGTCACTCGTTCCAGCATTCCTCATGATTTCTTGAACTGTGTTTGGACCACCTTTTGCCCGCTCAACATTCGTTCTGCCTGCCCCCTTGCATTTGTTTAACTGTCTCCTGCTGCATCTGCGTGTTCTGACGTCCTGCCTGACTTGTGTCTTTGGATTTTCCCTGCCCTCTAGACGAATTTACTGTGTGTTCTGCTCAGCCGGGTATTGAATAGAGTTGTCAATTAATGAGACTGATATCTGCTGGATCCCTGTTTGGATCCCTGATTGATCTGCTGGATCCCCTGCTTTTCGGGTCCAGCGTTCATTTGTTTGGTACAGATCTTGTCACCTTGTAGAAAAGCAGGATGAAATTGAGAGCGAAGGCGATGAACAGAGCCAAGAAGCGAAGGTTGTAGAAGTTACGAGAAAGGTAGTTCTGGAAAAAGAAAGAAAGGCTTAAGTATAGTTTAAGAAAATCACAAAAGCATTAAGTAAATCATAAAATGAAGTGTCCAATATACGAAAGGCAGATATACTGGGTTGTGTAAAAGATATTTAACAGAGATTCTCACCATAAATTTAATCCTTTGAACTTCCAGCTCGTTCCACAGTTCGAAGCCCTCTCCATCAGCTTTCTTCTCCTTCTTCGCCTTGGTCTTCACCGCCGGCTCCTCCTTCTCCTCAGGCTCCTCCTCCTTCACTTCTGGTTCAGGCTCTGCCTTCTTGGCTTTTTCTCCATTCTCAGTGCTGGAAAATGATGCAGAATTTCAGTCAGTAGATGGTAATTTGTAATGTGGTTACTTCTTCATTCTGGCATCTGTCTACACACACAGCTGCCACGGGTCCAATATCACCAAGACGACCCAGTCATTACAGTTTCCATCTGCTTCTTGTCGTGTGAAATGTCCTGTCCTCTTCCTAGTTCCAGTTGCTTTGATTTAGAAGGTTTTTGATGAAGTGAAGGTTGAAATGTTCCTCCATACAGTAGGTTAAGAAAAATGTCTTCCTCCTAAAGCCCAGCATACAATGTGTGATTTTGGGCTGTTCCAGGCCACAGGTAACAAAACACAGCAATGTATTTGACGATGGATGAAAAACCTGGCCTCTCTTCCTGAGTCATTACTGTGACCCCTAGATTAGATTATGTCCGTACACAAAACTATCACTTTGTAGCACCGCGAGCACAATTAGCTTTGTTTCACCGTTTACAATTATAGCAGCACAAATGAGGGTAAACCATTCAGGTGACTGAGATTCAGTTTCATCATTGCAATTTTGCACAAGTCTGCACAGTGACATAGCCAACACTGAAGTCAAGGATTTACTGAGCCAACATATGACTGAGGACATACCAGAGCATTCAGGAACAAAACCACAGAAATATTCAAATTTGCCTTGGCTTGTGAATTACTAAATAAGCATATGCATGCAATAAAATGGTGAAATGGTTCAAAAGACCACAACACCTGCAGTGGATCAGAAAATGTGCGGTATACTCAACATTATCCTCATCCACAGTGCAGCTTGTGTTGGCATTGATCAGCCGTCGGGCAGCCCACCAACCACCCACCCCCCTGACTCCACCTAACCCTTTTAAAGACCTTGTGAAATCCCTGAGACAGTACTTCCAATAAGTTAAACACTAAACTTGTGCATGAGTAAAATATAATGTAAACCTGACAAGGACATTTCATTGCACATTGACACCTTAAGGCATTTGTCTGCAGGGAGTGTTTTTAGTGCCAACAGTGTCATATTTCCGTACAAATCCTATGGAAAACAAATGCCCTCAGCACACAGCATTTTTTTGTGCCACACTGAAGGCAATTTAATGCTCAGTCTGTAGAACAGAGCTGTGCTTGTCAATCAGTCAGTCTGCCAAAGTATGAATGACCTGCACAGAACCACAGCAACAAAAAATGCCGGGTGATGCACTGGTCAGGAAGTAACGCCAAGAGTACTGCTGGCACTAAAAACGCTCCCTGTGGACACAGGCCCAGTATGAGTTTGAATAGAGAACTTTCATCGCTCTTGCAACTCTGCTTATTTTCAATCTTTTACAAATGGAACACTTACTCTGCTTTCTCGGTCTCCTGAGGAACCTCTTCTTCAAGTTCTACCTTTTCCTCCTCTCCTACTAAAACTTCTCCTTCTCCTTCTCCTTCACCTTCTCCTTGTCCTCCCACCGCAGCAGCCAGCTGTTTCAACATTAGTTGGCAGTTTATTAATGGACTGAGGAACATTTAAAAACTGCAGAACATTAAATGTCCATCAGACTGAACACCTCACCAGTTTCCTCTTTAGCAGTGGTGTTCCCTCTGGAGTTGGAGGTTCTTCAGGTGTTGTCTCACCAAAGTCTCCAAGCCCCCCAGGAGTATTGAATCCAGGCAGACGTCCACCTTCCCTCTCTTCACCATCCTCCTCTTCCTCTTCTCCTCCAACTGCGTCTAAGAGGTCTGCTGCTCCTTCTGCATCGTGGACTTCTCGAGCTCCTGGTTCAGGCGGCAGATCCCCGTGAACTTCATCCTGTGTGGGATCTGGCATACTGGCAAGGATCTCAGTCACTGTTGTCTTCTTGGCAGTTTCGACTAAACCTCCACCAAATAGCACCTTCCATATAAGTGTAAAGAAGCCCTTACATACACTATAGACAAACGTGAGGATACCCATCAGAATAGTGTAGACAAAAGTAACCACGCCTATCACCATCTCTTTTATAGTCATTTTTCTCAGTTTTCGATAGCGACGCCGCAGGTTACGGAAGGTGAACATGTTGAAAAAGGCAACAACACTCTTCAAAAAGTCTGCAAAAGCTGATGTTGACTCTGCTGGTTCTCCTTCTCCATTGCCTTCTTCTCCCTCACCCTCACCTCCCTCACCTCCTCCGCCCTCCTCCTCTTCTTCATCATCTTCCTCTTCCGCACCTTCACCCTCAGGCTCTGAGATAGATGCGGCAATGTTCATCTCAAAGATGGTGTCCTCACAGAAGTTTACAAAGAGCTCCATTTTCTCACTCTCTCCGCCCTCATTGACCACATCAAAGATGAACTGCCGTTTGGACTCTCTGACCTGCGGCATTTCCCACTGATTTCTGTTTGCCTCGCTGATTTCAAAGTAAATACGCTCAATTTTACGGCTGGCTCCCATTATCTCAATGCGTCCAAGGAAGGGGCGGAAGTAGTTAAGCACACTCTCAGCCTGCTCAAGGAAATTCTGAAGGCGGGTGTCATGGGGGACGTGCTCTGAAAGGTTTGTGAGAAGGACAGCAATGTTGAAACCAATATCTTTGGCTGGCTCTTGGAAACGATCAGCAAATTCCTCAAAGTTGATCATCTCATTCTCATCAGCTTCTGAGCAAGAGAGGAGGAACTGGATTTCTGAAGGGGAGTATTGTTTCTGGCTGTCCATGGCCTTTGAGAAGTCCTTCTTGGAGATCAGCCCACGGGGGTCGGTCACATAGTCACGGAAGGCGTCAGATGCCACAATGTCCTTGAGCTTGAGGAACATGTCGAAGAACTTGAGGATCATCTCCACATTGCTTGAGGACTCCACCAACATGTCAACCATCTGTCTGGCAATGGTGCCATTCACCACATTACCTAAAAGCAGCAAAATGTGCCAGACAATTACCAAAAATATATAGACAACACTAGAGTACAACAGTTTCTGGACAATAATAATCCACAAGTTTGTGGATGGATGGACAGATGGATGATGGAATACATGGATGGAACACATGAACTGATGGATGGTTGGGTGGATGGATGGATGGATCCATGGATGGATGATGGAATATATGGATGCATGGATGGAACAATGCACGGATGATGGAATACATGGATGGATATTCAGCAAAAGTGCAACTACAAATTATGTGCATAGAGAAAACGTACAACTCTAAGTTATTTTCAGAATCAAACATTGTTTTAAGATTTTTTCAGATGTTCCTGGAGGTCTTCTTAAAGCTTGAGTTGCAACACGGTGGCACATGCATGCATGAACTTATGCAGCAACAATTCTGCATCAACTAACTGGTGGTCTGCATGGGTTTATGGCCTACTGAGAATCAATTTGCCTGCTTGGAATCTCAACAAAGATTATTCTAAAAATAGTATCTGATAGTACTTGGTCCTTGCTCTCATGCAATGAGAAAATGCAAAGTGAACAAAATGAAAAAGAGCAAAATAATCAATAAATTGAACAAAAACAAATAAAACATTCAAGGAAATGAACAAAATGGATGAAAATGAACCAACAATACAAAAATGAAAGAAACAGAATAAAATAATAACATGTTACCAACTAAAACATATCACATCATATGAAGGGTTAGAACATTATTCGTGGCTCTACACATTTTCTTTTTTCCTTTCCATTCAAAAATGGCTCTTAGATTCTAAAGTTTGTTTTGACGCCTTACCTTCAAGCAGTGACAGAAGCATCACTACCATGTCTTTCTGCAGATCCAACAGCTCCTTCAAGAGTCCAATCTGGCTGGAATCCTGCAATCATGTTCACAAACACAGCAAAGAAACAGACACACAGCAGAGAAAAGGTCGGTATAGACTGATAATTCTCATTCAGATGATACATCACAGTTTACTTTGAGAGCATATGTGGATCTGTTGGGTAGAATTTTGAATGTTATGAGAGAAAATATTAAAAGATGATACCTCTGAGTGTGTTCTACTCCAAAAATGATCCTGGGTTTGCATTTTTAAATAGAGAATATGCATTTTAAACATCATAAATAGTATACTGCAACAGAAAGCCAAACACAGCGATTGGAAACGCTAAAGGTAAAAAGGGTCAGGGATGGGACTGTCTCTGCTTTTCCCATTTATTCAAAATGAGTGGATGCAGCATGAGAATAACGAAGCAGTAAATTTACACAACTGGTCAAAAGTTTTAGAACACCCCAAATGTTGACCTGAACTGCCAAAGGTAAAAAAAAAAAAGTTAAGGTTAAGGTTAATCAAAACTGAAAAATAACGTACATTTCAGAATTAAACAAAAAGGCCTTTTTTTTTGGAAGAATACAGGTAGCTGTTCTGCAACAATGGAGGTTGATCAAGCCTTGAAAGTTGGGTCAACAAATTCCCAGAGGTATCCCAAATTTGCTTAATTAATTAAGGGTGTACTCCCACTGTCACTCCGTGTCGCACCGGGGTGTGTTTCACACATAAAGTGCAGACTGTTTGAGTAATACTTACTTACGGTACTATGACCATTATTAAGCTGCGCTTGAAGTTGTTGTCCTGTGAGCCACCTATCAGCAAGCTATTAACTCTCAGAAACTTATCTTCTGATTTTGTTGTGGCTTTCGGTCTGACAGACCTCTTTCTGTCAGAATTTCCTTTAGTTTCTGAGTGAAGGAAACTGCATTCACTGACACCTTGACTTTCTTTGCAATTTCTCTGTAGGAAAGACCTACATCTTAAGTGCTATGATGTTCTGTCTCTCTTCCATTATTTTTGTTCATTTTGCTCACCATTTTTATACATAGATAGATACTTTATCTATCTATCTATCTGAGTACAATCGAGCTGCGCTGATAGCCTCAGCCCAGCGACCATTATGTGAACAGTATTGTATGGCAGAAATCCTTGTGTTAATATAAAATGGTGAGCAAAAGGAACAAAACTAATGGAAGAGAGACAGAACATCATGGCACTTAAAATGTAGGTCTTTCCTACAGAGAAATTGCAAAGAAAGTCAAGGTGTCAGTGAGTTGCTATGATGTCAGAATAGCCTTGTCATCTTATTTTGACAGAATGAATGTACATTATTTTTCAGATTTTTTTAACCTGTGGCAGTTCAGCACTTACCTTTGTATCACTTCAAGATACTCATTGGACTTGAATTGTTTAAAATTTATTTTTAAAAAACTGAAACAATTGGGGAGTTCTAAAACTTTTGACCAGAAGTCTACGTAGACATGATCTCAGCATTCCTGAAGGTCTGCACCAGCACATAATAACAGGCCTGCACATTTCAGAGTATGTTTTAGTTTTGGGGGTTGTGAAGCTGGTGGAGGTCTAAAGGAAAGGCTGCCCCCCCCACTCCATGAGTGAAACACCAAAATACAGCCTGTAGAACAAAACAAGACACTGACTACTGAAGGAAAATCTCATCCAATCCAGTAAGTCTAGAAACAGACTCTTACATTAACTGCTCTTTAAAACTTTAGGAAAATTTAAGACTTTCTCCTTGCTAACTTATTTATGTATTTCACTCTTCACATGTCAGAGAGAGTACAAAAAAAATGAACAAAAGTTAATAAGACTGAATGTAAATTAACAAAATAATCCACCATAAAATAATTTGCTCCACAGAAATAGCAAAATAGTCAAGAACATGGACAAAAATTAAGACATTTTTAAAAAAATGAGCTAACATTGGGAATTTAATCATAAAAATAAACAATAAAATACTGAAGACATGAAAAAGATTAAGAAACTGATTCCATACAATTAACAAATAATCAAGAAAATTAACAAAAATGACCAAAATAATAAACACATTCATCAAAAATAAAGACAATAATAAAACAATCAACAATTACCACAACAATCCACTACTTCACCAAAAAATGAAAATTAAACAATGAAACTTGAAAAATTAAATTGAACTAAATGTGTGTGTGTGTGCGCTTAAAACAACTGATATATTTACATTTTAGTGACTTCTGAGGCCTTATGATGATATTGAATTTAAAACTCTTTCATCTTTTTGAGGACCTGTGCACATCCTGTCTCCTAATAAATGACCTTTCATGTCACATTTTTTTTCTCTGACCTCTGAGACAAAGCACTCTGCTTCTCTCAGCAGGCTGAAGTGAATTAAAGTGGCATAACAAAATGAATAACCTTTTTACTGTTTTTACTGAACGTGCTGTGAGGATGAAATGTTGTTCTTCGGGATGAAAAAAAAAATCCACAAATTCTTGAAAATGCAACAGAAACAATGGGCTTTGCCTCAGAGACTATGACAGAGTATGATGTAAAGGATGCAGATGCCGTGTTAAGCCGTGTTTGATGAAGCATGAGGTTTTTAAAGAAGCGTGATCAGCCTGTAAATGAGTTGGCGTTAGGGCAGAGACACAGAGTCTTACGCCATTTCGCTGTCCGGGATCAGGATGCATCTGACAGGGTTACACATCAAAATAAAAACATTACCCAGTGGCATTTTTACTCCGTTTTTATGTGTTCTTCTGAGCCTGAATGTTATTTTTCATCACAGCAGTGTACATCCACTGTTACAGTGTTGCCCCGGGTAACGAACGCTTCTACCAACAAAAAAAAAAACAAAATTCAGCCAAAATTGTGTCCCAGCTAGCGAAAAAGTTTCGGGTTACGACTTTCGTAATTCGGGTTACAGATCTTTCCACCTATTGTTTGACCTAATTTTTTCACTTTTTCACCTAAAATACTGCTTCATTTTGTGTTTTCATCATGAGACCTAAGAAAAATGGCTCCATCTCATCCTCCTCTGTTAAGTGTCTTTATAAATCAATAAATGTGCACGTATGGGTGTGTAATACATACTTTATATGGGCGTTTTCGTGGGTCCAGAACGGATTAATTGGTTTTACATGTATTCCTATGGAAAAACTAGCTTCGGCTAATGAATGATTCGCCCAATGACCGTGAGGCCGGAACAGATTAAATTCGTTAGCCTGGGCACCGCTGTATTTAAGTTCTTTTACACAGACCAGTGATTTACATAGGTTTTGGCGCCGTTTTCCCACCAGCGCCATCTGCAGTCCAACTTCTTCAGAACAGCATCCCAGGTGTGCGAAAGCAAAAAAGTCAGACTGCATATACCGCTGTCTTCCTAGCTCCGCCATTGGGAAAACAACGCCAAAACCTGTGTAAATCAGCCGACAAAACACATCACGTGACCACTCTGAGGAAGACTGCAGGAAGTGACTAGTAGAGACTGTCAGGTATGAGAAAAAAACCACACTGGTCTGTTTAAAATAACTTAAATAACATTAAAATTATAAGACCAAATGAAACTAATTGCATTATAGGGTACATCTACTGTTTTAATAATTTCTTTTAAAGTACCAAATCATGGAGCCAATCACAGTCAAATGGCTCCAATTGTGTTGAACTGCTTTGTACATATGAGGGGCTTCCTGAAGAAATTTATAAGGAGATATAAGCATTTATTCAGTGATGTACCTTGTTCACATTTCACGTGTTGTTAAAACAAACTCCTAGTCCACACGGGATTTTAACCCTTTTGTGCATGAATTATTAAAAGACTGACACTGTAACATTTTCAACCTTGTGGTATTTCCAATCAGTACTAGTTAAAAATGGTTAAATTATGTCCATCAGGTCAGTTTAGTGAAATATAATAATTATTTTTATGGTTTAGTTACTATTTGATAATGTGCAAAAACACAATTATGAAACAACACAATTTGTGTCATATGTTTGTGCTCTAGACCAAGCAGTGCTCCATATTATAACTACTGTGGCTTTAATTAGTGTGAATAACTTACACAGTGTGGTGATTCAGCAAACTGTGAAATAGAGAAAACATTCTTGAAAGTTTTGTTTTTGTTGTTTTTATTCAAGCATTTTCGTGACTTTTTGTTAAATTTTTTTCTGTGTTCATTTTGAATATAATTTGGCTCATTTACTTGATTTTGAATGTTGTTCCTTTCTCAGCATCTTCTAGATTGTTTTGCTCATTTTGTTCATTTTGGTTGATTTCTTTTTTCTTCTTTTGCATCAAATTTATTTCAGTTCCTTGACTGGTTTGTTCATTTTGTTTCTTATTTTGTTCATTTTGCCCACTTTTATTCATTTTTCTCACTATTTTTCACCTTTTTCATCTTGTATTGACCCTATTTCCTGATTATTTTGTTCATTTTAAGACAATAAACTCACTCGCTTATTGCATTTTGTAATTACTATAATTTAATGTCGCCTTGTTACTGTCACTATGTACAGCAGTGTAGTGGACACCATGCATGAAAGGGTTACACTATTCATTGCTCGTCAATGAGTGGATGAACTGATTTGTGTGGGCAGATGAGTCACAGTGGCTGAGTTTGCTGCGTGACTGGGGTCACAGTGCCGTATAGAAGATGATGAGGACTCAGGGGATCTGAAAGCATGCATGCACAGTGAGACCTCTGAAGTTGACACTTGATTTAAAGGAGAGAAAAGTTGAAAATCTTTTTTTCAGAGATGGCATAAATGCATGGCTTGTGATTGAGGCCATTATAGGAGACCCTTCATCCCCACCACCATCAGATTGTTCAACACCACAGCTGATGGAGACTGAAGACATCTGACTGATCTTTCTTACCTAATAAGTAGTCAAATGAATGTCCCTAAAAGGGATAAATAAAATTTGATAAATTCAATTCCATTTAAGTGGGGATGTAAGGATTGGTCTGTGGTCAGTGAGAGTTATGGTCACTGAAAGTGGACAGATCATACTGTCCTCATTTTAGATCAGGTTGAACAAAAACTAACAGCAGAATGGTAACCACACGACAGCACAAAGTTAAGTGATACGTATTAGTTCAGGGATTAGGGCTCAGCTCTGGAATAGCAGTCGCTTTTGTTCCTTGTGTGTCTCTCCAACGTAGCGCTGCAGCAGCGTCACAGCTATAGGCATTTTCTGTCCAGCTACCTCAGAAAACTCAGATGCGTTCGTGTCTCACATCAATGGCTTGTAGCTGAGCATTGAACACATATAAGGGCAGACACACAAACGTATGAGCCTCCACAACAACTCCTGTAGCTGAAGGACCCAGATAATTATATTGAAGTGGCCTTATTCTGCCGGTTAAAGATTGTCTTTAATGATAATATCGAAAAATTGTGCTACATTTTTTTGCTTTATCCAAAAGCTTCTGGGTCCAGACTGGTTGGCTATGTGGTGATCCCTGGTGTAGATGAAGAGTTACTCTGCAATGTGAACAACCTACGCCACTGAATGAACGAGTTCACCCCACGTTTCCATTACTTTTGGTACAGCCCTAGTATTACTCATGCAAACACTTTTAAGCAAAGATACCATCATGGTATTAATAACTTTAACCTGAAGCGTAAGTCGCACAAAATTAGAAACACAGCAGCTTCGTGTTAAATCAAGCATGTCACAGACTGTTATTAAAGCAAACACATGTTGGTACAAAGCACAATCACATCCTAAGCACAAGTCAGTACAAACCAAACTGAATTAAGGAGGATTAACTGTTTTAAACAGGAAGGAATAAACTAGAAAAGGACAAAAATTATTTAAAAAGAGAAAGACAGTAAAACCTTACTCAAACTACTTCTGCCATCTTCAGGATTATTATGGACATGAAGAGAAGAGGCTACAGTAATTAAACAGTGGCTAATGTACAGAACGGCCTCAAAGAGCGTTCAAACAGTTTATACAGAGCTGCAATCGCACATACAAATAAAATGCCCGTAGAATTATTATGAAAAATTAATTGATAAAAGGCAAACATTTTGGCTTAAGACCCAAAATGAATATTTAGCATCTCCTTTGGATCCCATGTTTCATAATCTACACTGGTGTTCACAACATTAAATTAAAATGAACCAAATAAGCATTTAATAAACAAAAACAAGAAAAAAAGAACAAAATAATTCAACATAGGAACAAAAAAAAAGTCTGTTAAAATCTAAAAGGATGTTGTTCACTGACCTGATTTGAGCCTCTTCATTTGATTTCAAATCTACCTGCATCACAAATAATGAGTCTAACATCCTATTATAGCATAAAGTATAATCCCTCCACAGTCCCTGACAGTGATTCCAGTAATATTTAAAAGGCACAAACAATCTGGTAAGAAAAGAGGAGGGGGTAGGTGGGAGGGGGAGGTGAGATTTAAAACCAGTTGATTAAATAAGAGAATAATAATCAAATTAATACATACTTTACTCTGCAGGAAACATGAGGGAAACAATTCACCAAATTAGATCAATGAAACTGAACAAATAAAAGAATTTTGAAACTGTTCTTTGTCATATTTTATTGTATCAGATATTACTCCATTATATTAAGAATTTGTCTGAGTTTACTAATCAAATATTGAGCTAACTGAATCCTCACTGTGGCCAGGAATACTCCTTACCTGAGCCAGTTTCATCATCATATGAGCAAAGACGTGCAGGAAGCCGACGACAGCGTCCCACAACCTGCTGTGAGCCAGAGACTGCTGGTTCCCCGTGCACGGACCCTGACGAGTACGCCAGATTTAGAAACAAGTGTATGACACACAGTATAAAGAGACGAGAGTCAAACTGATTCAACTGCAGTTCAGCTGAATTTAATTCATTTCAGTTACACTTCTTTATGTACATGATAACTCAATTGAGTTCAGTTTCATTTCATTTATCCATCATCTTCTGCTATCCGGGTCAGGGTCACGGGGGCAGCAGCCTAAACAGAGATACCCAGACTTCCCTCTCCCCAGCCACCTCCTCCAGCTCCTGCTGTATGGGCAAACCCCAGGTGTGCTGGTTTTGGCAACCAGAGATTGGACCACCCAGGCCCCGCCTTTGGTTGCCACCCAAACCACACACCAGACCCTTACGACCCTTCCTGCAGGTGGTGGACCCACAGGAAGGCAGAGCCATGTTCCGCTTTCAGGTTCTACCCAACCAGACCCATGGCTAGAGGTCTGGCCACCAGGCGCCGGCTGGTATGACCCTACCCCAGGCCTGGCTCCTGGGTGGGGCCCTGGCCTCCCCACACCAGGCAAGGTATGTTGGTTTCTTATTTTCTTCTTCATTATAAGAGTCTTCTGAATCGCTCTTACTGACCTGTCACCTAGGACCTGTCACCTAGGACCAATTTACCTTGGGAGAACCTACCAGGGGTGAAGTGCCCCCAACATAGCTCCAACGACCACTAAGGCAGGCAAACCCCTCCACCATGACAAGATGATGATTCAAAGGGGTAATTTAATTTAATTCAATTATTTAATTCAATTCAGTTCAATCCCAGTTTAGCTCTGTTTAATTCATTTCAATTACAGTTCCTTATTTATAGTCCTGTTCACTTCAATTGAATTCAATTCAATTATTTTATTCAATTCAGTTCAAATCTTTGTCAGTAAAATACAACTACTTGTAACACTGAAATCATTGAACTATATGATATCAGGTAGAGTTTAAAAATGAAAATAAGGGAAAAGAAGGATTTCTTTGACTTGTTTTGAAGTCAGTGGCATTAATCACTTTGAATGAAACAGAATTTTATTCAACAGACTTAAATTCTTAAAAAAATGATTAAAATATACCAAAAACAATTTTAGCAGATTTAAATATACATTTCTTTTACTCTACTTTGGTTCAGTTCTTAATTATACTTACTGTACTGTATGTTGCCTTCAGTGTGTTTGAATAACTTTAAAAAAAAAAAGTTAAATAATACTATTTATAAAACTATAATACTAATACCATGTTATTATTTATTTTTATCCTGTGGGCCCACCACCTGCAGGGCAGGTCATAAGGGTCCGGTGCTGGGTGGTTTGGGTGGCGGCTGAGAGGGGGGGCCTGGGTGGTCCAATTCCCGGTTGCCAAAACTACCTGTAACTGGGAGGAGGCCCTGTGGCAGAGCCAGGACATGCTGGAGGGACTCTGTCTCTTGGCTGGCCTTGGGACACCTGGCGGTGGCTCGGGGGACAGAAGTGTGGGCTTGTCTCTTCAGGTTGCTGCCCCCGCGATCCGGACCCGGATAAGCGGAAGATGACGAATGGATGGATAATACTATTTTATAGACGTATTACTACTCAACAACATTATCAATCAATCAATCTTTACTTGTATAGCGCCAATCATAATCGCCGATTATCTCTAGGCGCTTCACAATTCAAGGCCGAATTCATATTGTTGCCATTTTTTACTGTCATATTTTTGTTCAGGTAGAAGATACGTGAATAATATTCTAAATTGTGTCCATTCTGTCTTCAATTAAATTAAATTTTTGTTTTTATTACCTGGATGTACTCAGTCAAACTGTTGAAGACCTGCTTGGCCACAGTCATGGCTTTGGAGAAATTCCTTTTCCCAGGTTCATCGATGATGTCTTTTCCAGAGTAGTACCAGTAGAAGTCGCTGATGGACTCCTGTATTCCACAACAAGAACCAGCACCATGATCACAAACAGCACAGTTAACATTACATCCACAGAAGAAACGATCATTTATACTGACTGAAAACCAGTGATGTGGATACCGTATATAACATCTGAGCTCTGAGGCTGACAAGAAGGCACCATGAAGAGCTGATAAATCTCCCCAAAGACAAGTAACAGCAGCCACGCTCCTTTCGAGTACATTTACAGTATATCAACAGATGCTGAACCGGGGCATTAAATTCTTACTTTATTATGGTGTCTGTGTCTTGGGTTTCAATTTCATCCTTTCATGCCTGTATGTTGAAATGATGATTAAGCACCTTCATCCCTGAACCATCATGATGGACCCCACCATATTTGAAAATTTGTACATGTCCAGGCTCCTAAGGTTCTCTGTGACATGGTGCAACTGTTAAAAACTGCTAGAATGCCGATTAGAAATACTGCCACAGGAGACTGTAGAATATTGTACCGGAAAACATCTTTCGGTCAGGCAGCATTCTGAATTACAGTATGTAAGCCAAGACCTGGAATAAGCTGCCAATAGAGCTAAAAACAGAACAAAATTATCAGCATTTTAGGTTTTTAAAAGACAATCAGTCATGTAGTCATATGTAGATGTCCAGGTGTATGTTTACAGTACGTGTGGGTTGGGTTATTTGTACTGTATGTTTGTATATGTGCAATATATGTTAGTGTGTCTAATGTGTGCTTTATCTTTGGTTTTACGGTTGTGATCTTAAAAGCCCATCTAGGGACAGGCACTGTAAATTAGCAGTTGCTAGACATGCAGTGATGCAGTACATCAGGAATTGTGATACAATCTGTGTGTAAAATAAAATACAAAAAGCTACTTACGGACATTGAACACAGTTCTATTACTATAACTTAAATCATTACAGACAGAAACATCAAACATGGACTTTTTTTCTTCATGTTAGACCAGGCGTCTGCAACCTGCGGCTCCGGAGCCCCTGCCCTGTGGCTTTGTCCAGTGATGGAGGTAACATATCATAATAAATCAAATTAGGCACTAAGTCAAGAAGAAGAACAAATGAACTGCACTGTGAACGAAAGTGAAGACAAAACTGAGGCAAATCATCTACAAAATGAACAAAATCATCAAGAAAATGAACAATATAAGAAATTAAATTATTGATTTTTTAATGAAATGAACAAAAAAAATAATAAAAATGAACTAAAAATAATTAACTAAATATTCCTTAGACAAACCTGGGCAAAATAATCAGGAAAATTAACAAAAAAATGGCATAAATAAGAAATCAACTGAATGAAAATGTATTTAAAAAATTAAGAAACAAAGAAAATAATCAACAAAATAATCAAATGAACAAAGTAGTGATGTAAATGAACATAAGCAAAAAAACAGCAGAAATAAATGTGGATAATGAGTGAAACGATCCAAAAAAATCAACAAAATGTCACAAAAATAATCTGGGAAATAAACCAACATTCACAAAAATGAATAAAATTACTAAATAAATAAACCAAAAATTACAAATAATCTGCAACATGAATAAAATAACCAATAAATTTAACAAAAACTAAATAAAAAAACTGAACAAAAAGAATCAAACAGTAACCAAACTGGTGTTAGCATCAAAATATGCACCACATGTCGTGTGATTCAGAAAACTGTCTGAATGTTATTTGCTGCTCTGGACATTTATTTCATTGTCTTTCTGTCCAAAAATGTCTCTTTAGATTATAAAGGTTGCCGACCCCTGCGTGTCGCTGACCTGTAGTCGGAGCAGATAGTCCACAGTGCAGATGATCACATTAATGGTGGTGGTGCTACCTGTCTGGGTTCTCAGATAGTTCTGAAAATCTGAAAGGAGACAATTTACACTTTAAGTACCATGAATTCTTAAATAAGCTGGTGCTGCAATATGAACAGCTGTCTTATCAATACAAAACTACACGACAAAGACAAAATGCCCCATATCTACAGAATCTACTTTTAATAAGTAGGCATCATGTGGACAAACGAAGAGTAAACCCACCAAATGGACACTTTAGGAGGTGGTGACGTACCGTTATTATGACCCTCACAGAGAAGCTGAAGGAAGCGGAAGAGGTCACATGTAAATTCATCGTCTGCCATCACTTTCTCATCTGGACAAATGGACAAAGAAAATGCAAGTTACTCTGTGAGAACGGACACAGACTAACACAAGCGGATTAGGGATTAGGTGTGTTAAACAAAAATACCAGCAGATTTTAGTTTTTACAGCTTCACTTCATCCTGCCTTGGGTCTAGTTCTCTTGTGATTCTCTGCTTTAACTAGTCTCTTCTTACAGTCATGTGTATGAGTGACAATGTGCAATGAGACTGATTACTGTCAAATAAACCCTGATATGGTCACACTTTACAATCATGACCAGGTCATCTTAT
This sequence comes from Pseudamia nigra, assembly GCA_029823295.1. NCBI lineage: Eukaryota > Metazoa > Chordata > Actinopteri > Kurtiformes > Apogonidae > Pseudamia > Pseudamia nigra. The sequence continues at coordinate 16,748 of JAQQAE010005916.1, forward strand.
TAGGTGGCTGTAATGAGTAAAATAAAAATCATCTATGGATCAGTGAAGAGGCCAGGTTACAGTGCCAGGTTCATTAGTAAAACACTGTCAGCCCAGGCACAAGAATATCATCAAAACTAGTACAGTAGTACCTTGGACAAAGAGTATAATCTGTTCCGGCGTCACGCTCAGTATCCAAATTTCTCGTTATCCAGAGACTTTTTCCATAGGAATACATGTAAAACCAATTAATCCATTCTGGACCCATGACAAACTCCCCTATGAAGTATGTATTACACACCACTATATGCACATTTATTCACTATTATAAGGAAGTTATATTAATTATCTGAAACGGAATGAATGAAATTAGTTCTAAAAATGATTTTAAATGTATTCTTACCTTGGCTTATGACTTGGTAGTGTGTCCGTGGACACTG
>JAQQAE010005917.1:0-17166 GCA_029823295.1 Pseudamia nigra
TGTATTTTTATGGAAAAAGTCGCATCGGATAACAACTGATTCGGATACAGGCCGTGACGCCGGAACGGATTATCGTCAGTATCCGAGGCACCACTGTATATCAAAGTAGCATCTTATGTTCAACATTTAATAAATAATCATATTTTTTAAAGAGAAGGTACAGATACAAATACAGATCATAATTCATACATGAAAAGGTGGGAAAAGTTGATGTTAAGCAGATCATCTATAGACAATATGTAACAATTAATCTAATCAGACTCTTACCAGCCAAAATATTGCTTGCATCTTTGGTTTTATAGAAACACTATGTCATTAGCTGACTGTGTTAACACTGTTTGTTTCCGGTATGAATGAAGGTGCTTGCATGAATAAAGTGCAGTGTTCAATATTACTGTGTGATAAAACTACAGAAAACTATCAATCTGTGTCACAGCATTGCAGGAGGAGTTCATTGTTCAGCCCAGCGATGTGGAATTAGCAGAGGGAGAGGTGGCTGTCTTGAACTGTGAACCCCCAGTGGGACATCCTGAACCAAATGTCTTCTGGAAGAAGGATGGCCTGCCCGTCGACACCTCTGACCCCCATTACACTGTGAGACGTTTGTCTAATCAGTGACCATCAGAATGCAAACACAGGCCTTACAACTGATCTTAGACTTATTGTCTGCACATAGGGGACTACTGTTTTTGTGACTGCTGTCGTTCATGATGACATGGTAGATAGTAGCTGAACGATCAACTGAAACATAATCAGAATCCAATATGGCGAAATGCAATACATAAATCCTAAGAGCTACACTTTATTGATAAAGGTAAAGTGTCCCAAAACCTGATTATAAATGAAGAATTAAGATGCTACAGTGTCAGGATGGAGTGACAGAGGGCCAGTGCCTCTTTTTAAATGAATGTAGTCACTATGTGTAAATAATTCCCTAGTTTACCTTTTCCGTGCATCATATCCAAACCACACCTAATGATCCATTTACAGTATTTCACAGCACAGTGAAGCCAGTACATGCAATGTAGGGAAGTAGACAATGACAGTGTACGAAGGATAAACAAAAGACACAAACAATTCTATCCACTAAAATCACTTTTTTGTATGCACATGTCATGCATCTCATCCTCTGTTGACTGCTATAGTGGAAAAAATAAAATATAATTCAGACTATAACAAATGATCAATTTTGTTCTCCACACCATGACACTGTAGACAAGAGATAATATTTCAAGAAGGAAAACTTCAAATAATGTGTTTCCCTACTGTCACCTCTGTGACTCCTGTATCTACAAGTGCCAATATTTTTGTATGGCAAAGCCCCCTCATTCACCACTGTGTGTGGGTGTTACAGAGGCACCTCGTCTCCACATTACATTCTCTAGATGTAATGAATCATGCTTGTCTGTTACAAATCTCAGCATAATCATAATTTTTCAACAGACGTAAGGTAAAAATAAAAATCCTTTGAAGGTCCACCTCATATCCCAACCACAAGACCTATCAAAATAACGGAATCATGCATATTGCATCATGTCGCTTTAATTCTTTCATGCATGATGATGAATACACTGGAACAAACTGACATTAAATTTATAGTAATTGAGAAATTAAGACAAAACGTAAAGTAAAAAGACAGTGAGTAGTTTGACTTAAAATCAACAAAAATAATTAGGAAAAAGAAGAAACATAAGAAGAAAAAATTACAAAATAGTGAGGCAAATCAATAAAAGTGAGCAAAATCAGCAGAAATATGAACAAAATAATCAAAAAATGAAGAAAAAGTGAACAAAATAAGAAGGAAAATAAAACAATGAAAAATGAAGAAAAAGTGAACAAAATATGAAGGACAATGAACAACAGTCTAAAGATGAAGAAAAAATGGGCAAAATCAGAGGAAAATTAAACAAAACAGTCAAAAAAATGAAGAAAAGGTGAACAAAATCAAAAGAAAAAACAAACAAAATCAGTAGCAAATGAACAAACAGTAAAGAATAGTGAGACAAATCAGTAAAAGTACACAAAATCAGCAGAAAAATGAACAAAACAATCAATAAAATGAAGAAAAAGTGAACAAGATGAGAAGGAAAAAGAACAAAGCAGTCAAAAAATGAAAAAAAGTGAACAAAATTGCAAGAAATCAGCAGCACATTAACAAACCAGTCAGGAAAATGCTTTAACAAAATGACCAAAAACAACAAAAACAAAACTTTCAAACTCCCTATTTGCACCACATCTTTATATATATATATATATGTATATATATATATATATATATATGTAATCAAATAGTAATAAAGCATAATTAGGACTGTGTTTCACTAAACCGACACATTTTCAACCACTCCCTTGTTTAAAATATGTGACAAGATTGTTTGGAAAGTACCATAAGGCAGAAAATGTCATAACCCCAGGTTTTTAATAGTTCACACATGAAAATGTTAATTATGAAGGTCACACAACACCCTACAAAGGTTTCAGATTTAGGTGTTGTATTGTAATTTTCAGTGAACTCATTGAACCCCTGTGTGTTTTCTTCATGCGCTGTGCTTCTGCTGCAGGAGCTGAGTGGGAAGCTTATCATTGCTCCTGCAGACAAGACCCACTCTGGTTCTTATGTGTGCGTGGCCAGCAACACGGTGGGAGCGAGAGAGAGCAGGGCAGCTCGGCTCTCTGTGCTCGGTGAGACTATTTCAACGTGTCATTGTTAAAATACTAAAAGAACTGCGCTGAGCATTTTTTTCCTCGTTTGTTCTGCTGTAGTCAAGCCTGTGCTGGAGCTGAAGCCAGAAAATGTGTCAGTGAGAATGGGAGAGTCTGCCCAGTTTTACTGCCAAGCTAAAGGTGACCCTCCACCTATTGTGGTGTGGAGCAGAGAGCAGGGCCCACTCCCCAATGGCAGGTACTTTAATTCAGCACACACTCAAGAAGACATATACTCACATTCTGCTACTTATACCTAATGAAGATATACTGTATTTATGAAACAGCAAGACATTATTCCAATGCTCTTTAATATTTCTTACTGCCGACGACTGTCCAAACTTGTTGATCGTCCGGGATTTAACACCTTTGGGCACTGTAAACATCACAATAACTTATCCCATAATTGTTCAGATATTCTACTGAAAGCATATGGCGACCTAATGAAGGCTCTACAGGAACAAATAAGGAAAATTATTATCTGAGATGAAAAGGTTTCTGCTGTTGTTTAAAAATTCTTAACTAGTGTAAAATCCAGCAGTCTGAACTTTATGTCCAACAAAGCTCAAACTTCATTAGACCGAAAAACAGACTTGTACTTTGAGTATTTTGGCAGAACTCAAAGTACAAGTCTGTTAAAAACAATCAGTGTGAAGGCTACTGTACACACAAAAGACTCAAATCAGAAACTTTGGATTTAAAGGTGTTAGAATAGCATTTTGGCAGCCATCAAGAAATGCCTGCCATAACCCAGTATTTTCACACTGGGAGCATACAAGTCTGGTTGAACAAGTAGCATTCTTTGTGGGCTTAAAAATTGATTAAATTTTAGACTTTCAATGTAACTAAAATGATGGAACCTCTGATAAAAGATGTTGCTATCTGAATAGCCACATTATTAGCATTAAGCGTAAATTTGTCTGCATGTGTAGGTATCTTATAAACCCAGATCAGACTCTCCAGATCCATTACGTGACAGCACAGGATGCTGGAAAGTACACTTGCACTGCTGCCAATGATGTAGGTGTGGTGACTGCCAGCGCACAGCTTCTAGTAGAAGGTAAGACAAAGTCACATGCACATTTACAGTACTACTGCACATCACATGAAATAGTAAAAATGTATGTGTGACTAGCATCATTTTCCCACTATAATGCAAATTAGATCATTAACTGGTAGAGGTCCTATAAACCTCTGTAGTGTCAGGGACTGGTGGTGGTAAATGAGCATATCAGTTAAAACAGTTAGGTCAGGACACTCTCGTCTGATTTAAAGATGTTTATAAGACCTTATATGAATTTCATTTTGGCAGTGACTCTGCTCAAGAGGTGCTCTGGGATGATCTGTGCCAAGCTTGACACAGATGGCTCCTGAGATCTCAAAAGCCCCCAGCAGAGTCGGGTGTCATGATTTTATGTGATAAAACTCGAGTACAGAAGAAGTATGCTTTGGACTTTTATATATTGTTACATATTCTGCCTAATTCAGGAGGTGTTTGGGGAGGTGGAGGATATTATTTTTTAGATCTGCAGGTGAACGATGGTTGTCTGTGGGCAGCAGCGTGGCAACATGAATGGGGATGGCTAGATTTTAAAGCTACAGCTGGTGATTGGACAGAAAATTAGGCACCAACTTCTGCACCTGAGTGAACTATGCACAGGCTTCATAAGTCACTCATGCTAATGAATGAATTTCTAATCCAAAAATGCTTGATGTCTCTAGAGGCTGCCAGCATTAAACAGAAAGACTTCCACAAGGAGCTGTCAGCTCTGCGGATTGCTCTGGAAAATGTGACCATCGCAGCCCCTGGATCTAACATGTCTCAAGTAAGGTGGAAGGTAAGTCAGAGTCAAGTCGTTCCTCTCCACATAAGATAATAGGATATTTTCACACACATTTTCTAGTTTTTCTTTCAACACCAACCCCCCAATCTGTGTTTGGTTCAATCATGTAAGATCCTTTTTTTTGTCTTCGATCAGCTGCAGTCCCTCCCTGTCCAGCCACATTACCTCGATGGCTTTGAGGTTCTGTATCGCTCTCTGTTGCCTGCCAGTTCAGACTGGGCGGCAAAAAAGGTGACATTGCCGAGCTTCCAGACTCAAGTTGGCCCTTTAAAAAGAGGCTTCAAGTATGAGTTTAAAGTTCGTCCTTATAGCAGCAACTTGTATGGGAGGGAGAGCAACACCCGACACTTCAGAGTCCCTGAAAAAGGTCAGGATTGTATTATTTGGTTTTAGAGCATACTGTAACTTGAGTAAATCTTTATGGCAGATGCATGAAATAGCTAACACTTTCCTTTTCATATAGTGCCAAGTGCCTCCCCGCTTGCTGTGTCCCTGACAGTGAACCATGAGCAGAATAACACCATTCACCTTAGCTGGGAGCCTCCTCCTCACGAAACACATAATGGTATCATACAAGGCTACCAGGTAAGCACTGAAAAGCAATATCGCCCTGCGTTGTTGCTTACATTTAAATCAGGAAGAGCAGGCAGTTTGTAAAAGTGTCACATGCACACTATTTCTCCACTCAGGTGTGGTGTGTTGAGTCTGAAGAGCAGCAGTATCAAAACTGGACAGTGGACAGTAGCCACCACAACCTGGAGATTCCAGCTCTCAAACCAGGCAAACGATACTGGATCACAATCGCTGCTGTCAATGGAGCTGGAGTGGGAACGCTCACTGACCCTCATGGATTTGTAATAAGTGCGCTTTAGCTATAAATAATTTGTTTCATCTCATGTTAAATGCAGTTTTCATTTGGATTCTTTTTGTTTTGTCCTCGCCGTTTTTTTATATTCCTTGCTGTTTTTTTTCTCAGGCCCACAGATGGGTAGTTCTTCAGAGACTGATGGCCAAAAATTGGATGGGTCCCCAGTTCTGGCCCTTTTTCAGGACCCAGTGTTGGTTGGAAGTATTGGCGCCTTAATGTGGTGCATTTTGATGGTTGCAGCCTTCTACCTCTACAGACGGCATAGCAGAACAGGCCACCTCATACCAGGGCACCGCAAAGGTGAAGGAAGTTTAACCTGTTTTGTTGAATGTGAAAATGATTTTAGATTTTTCTTCAATGGTTTAAATCTTAAAACAAATAATGTAGTTGTTAATTCATTTTTCTTAGGTTTGCACAGATTAGCCAGTGAGGATCTGATCATAAAACACAGGTAAAGTCTGTATAGCAACAGTTTATACTAGATATGAAAAAATATCCTGGCAACTGTGACATTATGCCTTTGTATTCAGGATGGCAGCCCCAGACTCCCCATGGATCTCTGGAGGCTGGAGACAAGGCCACTTTAATGAGAAATATCAGGACCTATGGGCCCAAGGACAGAAACATCTGGGGCTCAGAAGCACCAGTAAGTTACTGACTTTGTCACCCATGCCGATGAGTCTTTCAGTTCTATGGCAAGTGACGGCTGTATCACCATCTCTAAATCTTCTAAAGTACTGAAACACCTCTTCATACCTCCTTGTGCCTCGTCTCTCCTTCACTTGCACACTAATGAGCCTTCAGCCAAGCTAAAAGTTTATAACTGCTGTGAAACCAGCCAGGTGCAAAAACATACTAATGCCTGCTGTAGTTTTCTCCACAGCATTATCAACATCTTTGAGTCCAGCAAGGGCAAAGGGTCATGACTTCACTCATATTCACGTATCTGTCTCCTTCAAAGGCACATGAAACATCCCTAAAAATATCCCTACCTACATGATAAGCCATCCAAGAATTCATGATGTTGGATCCTACTGTACTTTGACTTCATAATTTAGGGACTGGTGAAGATAAGCAATGCATCAGCCTTTCCCTAGCTTATTTCAAAATAAAAAACTGGCATTACTCATATCTCACATTTTGTGTTTTTTTAAACCAAATGGCATGGCATATTCACCTTGGCATTTAAATGGCTAATATCCTGTAAATAATTGAATGATTGAATATTGGTGTATGATGATTTTATACAGTAGCTGTTTGTACATTTTTGACTCGAGGTGCCCAGAGGGTGTAAAATTATAAATCTGACACCACATAAAAATACAAATACAATGAAATCAATGTTGTTGCTACATTTTGACATATCCAAGACTCTGATCACCAGCAATGCCCCACCCCTTACAACTATTCATTATATCAAATGTCTCATATTTTGTGTTGACTCTTTAATAAAATAAGTGGCATTACATTTTCAATCTGGCATCGAAAGGGATAAAACCCACAAAAATATTGAACATTTGGTAGTTTTGAGCCCACCTGAAGTGGTTTAAGAGATGTATGCAGAAAAAAAGTAGAAAAATATTGACATATGATGATTTTATAGCAGTTTTTTGCATGTACCTTTTTGGCTTAATGGTTTTCAGAGGGTGCAAAAGGTGTCAGTAGCGTATAATAGACCTGAAAGGATAATTAACATTAGATTCAGAAAATTTATATTTAAAAAAAAACCATTCTTGCAGAAATTCATGCAGTAAGCTGCAACACAGCCATCATGATCACTAAATCAAAAAAGACAAATGACAAAAATGGCTTGAGGGGTCCCTTACACTAGTCTATACAATTGAGAGCTTGTAGGATAGTAATTCTGAGTTGTTAGCATATTCTTTCACAGTTTCAAAAGCCATTTAATGTCTCTTGTCTTTGACCTAAAGCATCATTAGCAGAACTTGTATGTGTACATGTTTGTCTCTGTTTTAGGCCTCCCTGTCTCCACTAAGAAGGATCCCAACTGTATGGACTCAGCAGTCCCAATTGTCACAGATAGTTGTGGCGTTTACGGTACATTTTATGTGGATCTGATGGGCAATGGCCTCAAGACCTTCAACAGTCCACAGCGCTGCCCGAAAATGCCTCATGGTCCACCTCATCAGCAAGGTACTGAGACGATCCAGATATTCCCTCAGCCTGTCACAAAGGCCTCATCCCTGTGTAGCCGTGACCCACTACCCTGGAAACAGGCCATTCGTCCACAGCCTAGAATGGGTGTGTTGAGAGAATCATGGGAGAAGAATCACACTAAACAAGGTAAGTCAAGCTATTTAAAGTAGATAGTGAAGTAGTATATAAATATATACTAATATGACAAGTAATTCAAAATGGATTCCATGTTACTCACACCTGTTGGCTTCAGAGCTGCATGCAGTGAACAGTGTCCCTATAGTGTCAACCAGGACCCAGGCCTGTCACTCTGATGCCAACAAACAGAGACTCAGCCACATCCCTTCAACACGACATGGTATGAAATATACAGAAACGCCTAGACATTTATATTCACAATAGAGGATATAAAAATGACAGAGTCTGTGCTTGTATGGTCCATCTGTTGCATAGACAACCTTCACATATTCATTTCAGTAGAACACCTCATATAGATGCTGTTGTACAATGCCTTTGAATTCAATAGCTGCATACAACTCACTACTGTAGGTGAGGACTTAAAATAAACAGAGTATAGTAGCAGAGGTGATATGTTTTGTGTAAAGAAAGTACAACCCATGGCTTTTGTATGCTGTCAGGCATTGTTTTCTATTTCCCCAACAGTGAAAACTGGCACATGCTCATAATGTCAGGAAAACTGATTCCTGACACATCACTGGCCTCGGACCATTGTTTTTTTTTTTTGCTAAATAATCACTGATTTTAATGTAAGCAGATTATCATTTGTTTACTTCTAGTTTTATTTCCCTGATACATGAAGGCCTATATGTGGGTGTTTTCAGTCTTGAGTCAGCAAGCATGATCTGGTGGGAAAGAGACATACAGGATTAAGATTGTACCCTGTATTGTGACAGTTAGTTAATCAAAATTTGTAGTTCTGTATAGCATTTCAACGTGTCCTGTGTGTCTCTTCAGGTGGACAGTCAGAGTTTGGGAAAGCTGCTGCCAGTCCTCGCCTCCTGCATTACTCCGCATCATTACACCTAGTGGACATGCTGCCACCTCCTCCACCAATACCCACAGACGACGTACACAGTCTCACCTCTGATGAAGGGTAACACAGACACACACTCAGTGGTTCAACTGGACTATTAACTTTCAATTTGCTTTGTATTTTAGGCATTACATTAGGAATTTCTATAAATATACTGTAGTCCTTCATGAATCATGTATGCTGGTTCTGTGCATGCAACATTTATTATGTTCACTCATGCTATATAGAGATTAGTTTACACTATCCCCTTGTCCTTTCATTATACTCAGGATGGACCTTAACCATACAATGTAAGCGGGAACATCTGCTTCCTTTGACATAAAAATAGTTTAAACAATGACAGAAGCTCCTTATATTTATGCATAATCAAGCTCATTGTGGACAGGGTCAAGGATGAATTTTAAAAATAAGGATTTCCTTTACTTTAAATGAACTAAACTTCCTTCCTTTGACTAAGTTTTGTCCAGGTTGGAGTGCTGAAAAAGGTTTTAGAACTACAGTGTAACGGAACATGTGTGGATGGATGATGGATGGATTTGTTTCAGACCTCACAGATATCCACAGTTAGAACATTCTAACTTCAACTAGTTTAAAATATTTTGACCGATGTGTTTACTAATGTGAGGAATAACCTCAACTCCCTTTGAAGAGATTAATTATATTCCTCTAAAATATATGAAGTAGGAATTTTTGCCATTACTGAAAATGTAAACAAATCATTGCACATCTCGTCACAGTTGGAACGTAGCCAAAACCCATACATTAAAAAAAAATCCAGATTACTGCTGTTTTTGTAGCATTGCAGGATGCCTGTTTACATGATGAACAGGTTCATGCAGCATGTAGCAAGTTGAGGTTGGTATAAAAACCAGATATGTCTGCCATGTCACTAATATAATCAATTCAAAACCAAGATAAACCTTATAACTGGGACACAGAGAAATGCAATCAGTGTTTTTATAATGGGGTACTGACAAAGTCACCAAGTAGCTCCATATAATGGCTGGGTGGATAAAGTCTATCTCTTTCTTTTTTCAGTTCCAGTCGTTCCACTAAATTAACAGTCGACATGGGCTCCCTCCAGTCGGTGTGTGCTCCATCAGGCCATCATGGACTACACGCACTCAAAACCACAAACAACAGCTGCCCTTCCTACAGCTGCCAGTCGACGGCATCCTATGCCCTGTCAATGGACGAAGGTCAGAGTGCTACGCTGACATCACAGGAAGCCACCCAGTACCTGGAGCTTAGTCCTAAACCTGAGAGATGCAGGTAGAGATCATGCAGAGAGCACTTTGGACTTGATATTATTCTCACATCACATAAAAGGTTTTGTAATTCTCTGACCATACCTTGTATTTTTGCAGTGTCCTACCAGAGCAGCGTCCCTCCCTGCCCAAACCCTTCCCACATTCTCTGGGCTACTACAGCGGGACACTCGCCTCCTCCCAGACTGAGGATGACACAGAGGCTGACGCTCCCCCAGTTGGGCTGCGACGGGCTCAGCTTCAGAGCTCGCCTTCCTCTTGCTACAGCGAGTGGGACAGCTCACTGTGGAACACCTGGAGCTCTGTCATGGACGGTAACATGGCGAGTGCCCGCACCAGCCTCATTAGCTCAGTGGACAGCTGTTACACGACTGACAGCGCCAACTTTGCACGGCTTCTGGCCGTGGCAGCAGAGACCATGAGTGGAGCCTCGTTATCAGGTGAGTGTGGGAGGATCTGACCACATTCACTGGGCATTAATTTGGATCTTGGGTGATTGAGTCACAAGCAGAGTTAGAATGTGAACACTTCACATGCCCCTTGTGATCGAATGCTACTTGATTATTTTCGTCATTTTGTTGCAACTATTGTTTGTTTCTGTTTGCTGATTATTTGATTATTTTTTATAATTTTTCTCATTTTGTTGCTTATTTTGTTGATTTTTTTTGTTAAATGGTGATGCTATTTTGTTCATTTTTGTTAACTTACTTAATTATTTTGATCATTTTTCTCATTTTGTTGCTTATTTTTGTATTTTTTGTTAAATTTTGGTGTTTTCTGAACTTACTTGATTATTTTTCTTATTTTGTTGCTTATTTTGTTGATTTTTTTTTTGTTAAATGTTGGTGTCATTTTGTTCATTTTGTTAACTTACTTCATTATTTTGATCATTTTTCTTATTTTGTTGCTTATTTTTTTATTTTTTTGTTAAACGTTAGTGTTAATTTGTTCATTTTTGCTAACTTGATTATTTCAATCACTTTTTAACAACTTTTCAAATCTTGTACTTTTTTTCCAAAGAAGCCCCGGGAGATAAAACTAGTGACTTTCAGTTGAGGAGTGTTGTTAGTGTTGGTCCGTGAGTGAGTATGGTACGTCAGGAAGGTGCATCAGTGTAGTAACTTGCCTGACATACTGTAGCAGCTGAAAATGTCCTGGAAAATAGTTTTAGGAAAATAGTGTGAACCATGTCCATATTTATGTAAACACATCCATAGTTGTCATTTGCAAAGATCAAATCCATTATTGTTTTAACTGAACTACAAAAATGAAGATACAAAGTAAGTAGGATATGCACTTCTTGCCGTTGTTCCATGTAAACCATATCATCTGCAATGTTCAATACACTCATCAATTTTCATAAATTGTGGACAAATCCAAGTTTAGTGATTTGACAAACCACCTCCAAATGTGTTTTTAGTTTCTGGTTTCATGCACACTCTCAATCTGTGATCATATATCAACTATGAACATGATCTGTGTAATGATTAATGACTGATAATAAGTACAGTAGTAGTATCAAATTTAATTATCTCAGTCAGTTTGTGCATTCTACCTAATATTCTATAAGTAACTAATTAATAAATATACATACGTAAAGTGCATACACACAGTAATCTATCATTTAAATTGCCCTTTAAGTGTAACTTGAGGTAGAAATTTATTTAGTTTTAAATGTAACTAAAATGTACAGTTCTCTGCAAAAGGTTTAGGTTGCCATGGGTTTGTTTAAGCAGACTATGATGACCATGCATTTGTGCTCTAGAACCAGAATATACAGAAAGAATATAAACAAACATTTCAGACTCCACAATGATGTCAAGTATTAAGTGTGACCTCCCTGCCACCTTAAAATTTTTTTAACCATTTGGATCAGAACATAAGAGATCTAGCGAACTTAAACCAGCTTTCATACAGCTGCACATGTCAAATCGTTCTTATTGATTGGTTTACTTTTTGCCACAGAAATGGACGTCCCACTAAATATGGAGATTTTCCTGTTGAAGACATTTATTTCAGGTTTTTATGTGTGTATAGTGTACACATTTTATGTATTTTTTATTTACAATCATTCCAAAATAACAAACTAAGGGCGGATATTTGCCTGGCATCTCAGGCTGCCTTTGTCGGTTGTATTTACTGCATTGTACCAGTAGATGGAGCTCTCAGCCTGTGATTCCATCTTCTCGTCTGATGGGATATAACAGCTGGATAGGGAAATTTAAAAACACAGCCATGAGAATCCAAAGTAAGGCTGAGGTTAATACACACTTCTTCTCCAGAGTAAAGTGTTTGTCTTTGTTTTTCACCTCACGAGACAAAGACATTTAGTCAAATGTCTAAGGTGACAGACAATTACTTAGGACCTTTCAGGAAAATGAACTGTCATGAGTCATTCTTCTCCTCCTGTCACCTCATCAGTCACGCTGCTCTCACTCTACGGCCACATTCAGTTTATTTCATTTGCCAAACTCTTTGTCCTTCCTCCATCTTTCACACGCAGACAGCAGTGCTTTGAACCAAAGTGCGTAAGAGTTTCCTTTGAAGCTCATAATGCAATCTCATATTAATAGCAGTCCACAGCCTCGCATACACATTCATGGCTACTTTCAATCCCAAACCTGGGAGACTCGACTCGTATGAATTGAATTATGAGTTTTGGTCATTTATCTCTGTGAGTGTCTGTTGACATGAGTGGCGTTTGAAGGAAAAGCCGGCACATCAGCAGGAAAGCTTTGCTACATCAGGACAGAGTGCAGGATATTTGTACATTGCTTCATTAACTGGCAGAGTGTAGCTTCAACATTAATAATTTTTTCTTAGACAGGTACATTTTTGGAGGTCTTTGAACTGTGTAAGTGCTTCCAGAATACAAAATGCAGTTAATATGAATTGACAATGTTTTTTTTTTTATTGCCTCAAACATTTTAAAATAGTTTTATTCTCTGTGATAGACAGCTGCTTCAAAGAACCTTCTAAATTTACTTTTCCCCAGAGAATCAGCATGAACAGTGCTCCTGAGAGGCCTTGAAATGTTTACTCATCCTTCTCCAAAGGCAAAATACAGTTCTGTTTTAATACAATCCTCCACTCAATATTAAAATGTTTCTCAACACCTTGCCCTCTTCTGCCTGCAGATTTCTCTCCGCCGGCATCCCCTCTTAGCGCTCTCTATCCTTCATTCCATGCAGAAGGCGACTCGTTTGGGGAGATGGAGCCAGTTCCAGCGTGGGACTGGAACGTGGCCTGGGTCGAGGAAATGGAAGCTCAGTACAGACATCACCATCCGGACCCAAACACCAAACCCTTTGACACTTAGGGATTCAGTCAGCAAGTGATTTTGAGGGGAAAAAAAAACACCTTGCACATTTGCAAGAAAGGGAGAAGGGCAACAGTGCAGTTTGAGTGAGTAGGAACGCTGGAATCTATTTGAGCATGTGAATTATTCAGAGTCTAACCTGTAGTAATTTCCCTGTCAGGAATAGATAAATATATCAGTCTGAGATATAATTAAAATGACTGCTTGATCTTGGGGACACCTCCGCTAGCAGATACATGCCTACAATCGTCTGTAAATGTTTTCCAGGCTTACCTCAGGGCAGTCCAGTTACTATTTTGCACCCTTTGAATGACTTCCACTGAATTTTTTAGAGTTTTTTTTTTGCCAGTCCCTGCTTTCTCTCCTCTCATTAGAGAAGAAGATAATGAGATTTTTCCCTTGGGATGTTCTCACCCAGTGTGTTTTGAAAAGGCCAGAAAGACAGAGACAGGATGCAAGACAGTGAGAAAGCAGTCATTAGCCAACAGAGATGCAGTACCGGAGTTTTCCTCACAGCACATACTGTAGCTGTTTCTTACTTTCATTTCTTGGGCAGGATTTTATTAGGACTGAAGGTCTACCAAACAGAGCATTTTATTCACACAGTTCTACTTGTCATTTGCTTATAATGCAGTGTAAATATTAAACATATTCTACAAATTTTATTTAAAGATCTTATGGCACATGCCAAGTTATTTCTCCTTTTGTGTTTCATTGATGACTAATTATACCATCTTTAGTTTTATATTATAAAATTATTGTTGTCTTTTTGAATTCTTTCTACTTCTTAATGTTTTGACCTGTAGTAGATGAAACCTTGAGTAGTTTTGACAAGTGGAGTCAATGACGTTTTACTAAAATATTTTGATCTTTGACATTTGGTAGAATCAGTGTACGTTTTACCTTGAAATAACTATAGGTAGAACTCAAAAGTATATAAATTTTATGTGCTTTATGCATAGCTTAGTGTTTGCAAATCCCCCCTTTAAAAAAAATCACTAATTGTGAAAGAGTAGGTGATCTACCTACAATGTAGAAATTTGTCTTTTTGTACTCCTTATAAATGTCTTGAGTTTTCAATAAAACTTTTATACTGAATATCATGGTTTACTGAAGTGTCAATATGGCAACAATCAATGGTTCCTGCCATGTTATGTTCTATGTGCAATAATCCGCAGATTGCAAACCTCTGCAAAGGCTGCTCGAGCCGCAGTTCCTCTGAAAGACACTACATCGGGGTTGGCAATCTGTAAAATTTAAAGAGTCATTTTTGGGCAGAAAGACAAACATAAGTGTTTAGAGCTGTAAATAATATTCATTTGTACCACGTGACATATGACGTAACTTGCTGACAACGGAACAAATTGATGTCATAAGACAACGTTACCCTCCTTGTTGGAAACTAAAAACCCCTCATTGTCATCTGTAACTAGATTGAGTACATTTTATTTTGAAATATCCAAGTTCATAAGACATACTGTATCTACAATTCCTTTTTTGTCAAAGTTGCACTAATAGAAATATTGTGGAAGTTTTAAAAGAGTAACTACTTTCTTGACTCAGCAGACTGTCCATGTGTTGCCTGTGGGCAGGATTTGAATCGACCCCCGCTGTTCTTAATGGCAGTGTGGGGCAGGAAGGTAACGCTCAGAACTCTGTTTGGGTTGATTAACCAAGGCAAGCAATGCTGCTTTAGGTGATAATGGCTTCTAATTACAGACCTGTGGGGGAGAATAATTAGGGGCTGAATCTGTTTGTGTTCATACAGAAACAGGAAAAGTGTGATTTTTAACTGTGTAACTGACGTGAGAGTCGTGTTCCCCTCACAAACAAGATCAACAGATTTTTTTTTTTTTTTTTGTTCTTCCTTTCAGAAAGGTGCATTGAAATCCTAGCTGAACCTCATCTTGGGGTGAAATGGTATTAAGGAGTAGAAAGCTTTGAGGGCCAGCAGTTACTCTTATATCGAATATTATTTCCTCAATGGCTTTGAGTTCAGGATGAGCTGTGAAGCAGAGGTTTGTTCAAGGTAATCCGTGTCTTGTATCTAGCCTGTCTGAGTCAAATGAGAGTAGGAATGTTGAGCTAAGAAGTGCTTTGCTGTCTGTAAGTTGAACTGGAGCAGTGAGGCCAAGATCACAATTAATGTGCAGTATTTAATTGGATCTATCCGTACTTACTGGAACTACAACAAAAACCAATGCTACGAGGGTGAGTTTATCTCTCATTTTCGAACAAAAAAAACTGCGTTGCTTCTATGTAAAAAAAATATCTTTTTTAAAACAACTGACCTCTTGTTTGTTTTGCTTCAGTGAAGACTGTGCTGCAACCGAACAGTTATCACCTCAAAACCAGCTAAATGTATTTTAAGAGAAAACAGCCTCTTCAGCACCATCAAGACTAACACTATAACACTAACACTGTCAAACGATGATGTCCCGTCACATTTGCAATCCATATGCAGAGCTGCAAGTCGTGGATTATGTGTGTGTGTGTTTGTGCTCTGGACAGCCAACAGGGATTATCCTTTGTCTGTCTCCTTCACCATATGTTTCTACATGAAGCCTCCAGCACCGCTGAGCAACAGAAATTCACTGACAGAGCAGACCCCACACTGTACAGCTTCTGATAATAAGAAATTATGTATTACAGTATATATGGCTCATGTAGTAATTCATATACACGCAAGCATCCACACAAAAACCTACCCTTGGGATTTGTGTATCGCAGAAATGGTCTATGCCAAAACACCAGCTTTATATAGCATGTCAGCAAACCAGTGACCCACATTAGACATGGCCTGAAACCACACGCACTCTGGATACACAAGCAGATTTACAGCATGTTTCTCCTGCAGTGTGTTATTTTACCAAATGCATAATTACCATTTTAGAGCAAAGTATAGGCAGTGGAGTGTGTGAGAGTATTATTAGCTGGCCCTGAGACTTTATGATATACATGCATCATGGGACAAGACCCTGGTCATGAAACTAGAGTCAATTTAGCACATTATACAGTATTTATATCCAACTTGTCTGCACTGAATCATTTAGTGGGATTACTGTCACATCTTTAAACTGTCACCATGTTCAATTCAAGTGCTGTTGATATGAGATGATGGCACTTTATTGATCTGTGGGGAATTGGGGTTAGATCTGTAGCTACGGAATTCTACAGGATTCCACTATGTGTCATGCAAAGAGTGTATTAAGGCAAATAGAGCAGAAGTTCATTAAGGGGAACAGGGATGAAAATGAAGAGACACTGACAGTGAAGTCCATTCAGTACATTGTCAAATTACTTTAATAACCTGGAATAAAGGATGTAACGGTGTAACATTACATTACTAGCTCTGGTTAAGTAGATTATTGGGCTTTATAACAGATCTGTGCAACGCTGTCTCCCTATGTATGTGTGTATATAAACCCATTTCTAAAACAGTGCATGCAGCGCTGCAGGCGACAGCGCTATGTTCGCATTGACTGACAGTGGTTAACTGTGGTGGTGCTGCATGTTAAAATGGTAATCATTCAATTAACTGGAAATCAATAGCACCCACATGTGTGATCTGTTTCAATATCGCCATGTCAGTCACACAGAACCAGTTGACTGATTTTACACACACACACACATACCCACAAATGTCCAGCACAATTGCAAATTTAGTGGGAGACTGGACTTCTGGTTAATTTGGCCACCAAGTATAGAAAATAGACAAAATGTCTGCATGTGCACCTGGCTGTGGTGAATTTACACAACAATGACTTGTGCTGCATCTCAGGGTGACAAACAATATTTAAATTAGAGCTCTGAAATGATTAAAATTTTTAATCTGATTAATCGCAGGGTCACTGCAGGTTAATTTTGATTATAACAATTAATACCCATTTGTTATTAATCTAAATTAATCACAGGGTCACTGGATTAATTTCAGTTAATCACGATTAATACCC
>JAQQAE010005918.1:0-17166 GCA_029823295.1 Pseudamia nigra
CTTTGGGATGTGCTGGAGAAGGCTTTGTGCAGCGGTCAGACTCTACCATCATCAGTGCAAGATCTTGGTGAAAAATTCATGCAACATTGGATGGAAATAAATTTTGTGACATTGCAGAAGCTTATTGAAATAATGCCACAGTGAATGTGTGCTGTGATCAAAGCTAAAGGTGTCCAACAAAATACTGTATTAGAGTGTGTGGCCAGGCAGTGTATAAACCTGATGCATTGTTCATTTAACAGATACTGACTCTACAGTTCACAAATAAAGTACAGCATAGACGAGCATAAACCTAATGCAGTTGGAAAAAAAATACCTGTCACCCTCAAAATAAAAGCAGCCCAGTTGCGTTGCATGCATAATGTTGACTTACATTTGATCCTGATTTTGCGCTGACCTCACGTGGGCTGGTCGGATGAAGCCCGAGGGCCAAATGTGGCCCGGGGGCTATACAATGCCCAGGTCTGTCAGGTCACCTTTGAATGTGTGAACCAGTTTGTCTTTTCTAGTGCTGGATCATAATCATGGTACTCTTTGTTCACCTGCTGATAAGAGCATGTGTGTTTGTACCTGCACTCAACCTCCATTCTTCCTCTATTTGCATTATGTGTTTCATTTTTCAGCGCACATTTATATGCATATGTGATGGTGACGAGAGCTTGTTGTCTCATCCCCTTATATAAAAACAGAGGAGGGAAAGAGGATGAATTTAATCAGCCTTGTGAGAAAATTGCCCGTAGGCTGAACTGAACCAGCAGGGAGAGCGGGAGCAGCCGGTATCGGAGAAGAAAGATGAGTGTTCATATGCTCATCATTGAGAGGAAAGGGGAGGTGAACAGCAGGAGATCAGGAGAGGTGAGCAGGAGATGACAACTGTGTTCAGACGCTGATCAGAGAACTGTGAAAGAGCACGGAAGGAGGATGATCGAAAATGAAGTCCTGAGGGGAAACAAGGGAGTCAAGGACAAGTCAGGGTTTGAAAATACTCATTTATGCTTATTCATGAAAATGACCCAAGTAAGCAACCAAAATGAGGAAATGTGAACAAAATAAGCCATAATATCTGTAGAAATATGAAAAATAAGCACCAAAATGAGGAAAAGTGAACAAAATAAGCAGCAAAATCTAACAAAATGAGCAAAATAAATATAGGTTGAGGATAGTGAACAAAATAAGAAACAAAACCTGGTAAAACGAGGCCAAGTTTTTAAAAATGGAAACAGAAAGAGGAAAAATGAACAAAATTACAACCTAAACAGACTTTCATTACTGTGAAAACGTATGTTTACCGTGATGTAAACAGCAATGAAACATGAGTTGAGACTGAAAACACTGGAGTTACACTTAAACACAGCACAAAAACATTCATATTTCATTTTTCTAATCAAACCAAATGTCATAGTGACTATATTCAGGCATCGGTAATCCATCAAGTATCAATTTTAGTACAAACCTGCAGCAGGGTAGAGGCAGGTGTTGATAGACAGCTGCCAGACCCTCTGCACATCACTGACAAGTGGCTGCATATCTTTTATTCATCCACATCAACAGCTTGAGACACACTCTAGTGCTTCACACAAGGCAAAGCTGATTTTAATACATAAACAGGCTCCACTAACCTAATATATGTACAATAAATAGCCCCGTAAGTTCAAAAAGAATAGCAAATGGCTGTATTTACGTCTGTTGTAAAAATAAATGAATAAATGAGGGCCTAGGTTTTATTCAGGGATTTCTTTTGTGTAGATTGTCTCAGAGATTTTTAGATGAATGCGACCAAAGTAAGTTAAAAAATTAGGACAAATTAATCCAAAAATAAGCAGCAAAATGAGGAAAAATGAACAAAGTAAAAAACAAAATGGCAAAAATGAGCAAAATGAGAAACAAATCCTGCCAAAATTAGCAAAATAAGGAACAGAATAGGAAAAGTGAACACAATAAAATACAAGAACCTGCAGAAGTGACCAAAATAAGCATGGAAAAAAAAATGAATAAAACCAGCAATAAAATGAGGAAGAATGAACAAAATAAAAAACAAATTAGCAAAATAAGCAGCTATATGGGGGGAAATGAACAAAGTAATAAACAAAATGATAAAAATGACCAAAGTAAGAAACACAACCTGCCAAAAATGAGGAAAAATGAACAAAATAATCTGCAAAATGATGGAAAAAAAAATGAGCAAAATGAGCAGCAACATGAGGGAATAAGAAATAAAATGAGGGAAAATGAAAAAAAAAAAATCATGTTTATGTTTTTGTTTAATGTACAGGGACAATGTACATTAATTAACATCTCTGTAGATGCACCAGAGTACAAGATGACGCAATGAGAAGAAAGAAAGAAATCACTGGTGAAGTAGTCTGGATTGAAGTGATAGAGACAGGGTGAAAAAGAAAATTTGAAAAATATAATAAGGAAAGAAAAAATACAGCTAGATGATTCATATTCTCCCACTGTCGTCAAGTAAATATTAGGGACAGCATTCAAATGGTTGGTTATGAAGTGCAATTTTCTCTGCAAAATCTTGTCGAGCCTGCAAATTAAGGTCAAAGCACTCAGTCAACAACATTTTCATATGACTATACACAGCTGCTCATATCAAGGGAAATGTTTTATGTGACTTTAAATGCTGATGTAGGGTGGAAATAAACAATTCTCTTATCTTGTTACCTGTCAATTTCTGTTCTGGGTCAACAGAAAATGAAGCATATACTCAAATCCATATCAGCCAGAGAGCAGGGAAGGACAGGCCATGGCTTAAAGGAAGTATTCAGACATGTTGTGCACAAATATGCAACCTGTTGTTTTCTGCAGTGGAGGTGGACCCCTGCTTCCAAAAAAGTTGAGTCACTGTGAAATGTAAATGCGTTCCAAAACACACATAAACCAGTTAGTGTGTTTTGAAAATTGTATTCCCAATTTGAACTTGATGCCACCAATGCATTTCAAAAAAGTTGAACCATAAGAAGGAAAAGTTATAAAAATGTACTGTACCTGTTGGAACATCCAGTGGGCGAGGACAGGCCTGAGCAAAGAGACTGATGCAGAGATAAACCAACCATGGCTGCAGCACCATTTGCTCAAATCCAAAAAGCCCCGGTTCCCATAGTTACACAGGATTTCTGTTTAGTGCATTTTATTTGTGATGAGTCATAATGGTCTCAAAAGTTTTGTTTGGTTTTGTTATTAAGTGAGTTTAATGTTTTAGCTCTATTAAGATATTATAAACAATCGGAAAAATCTCTGCTGTTCTGAGTTGATTGACAGGTCTATATGACAGGTAAGTGGAGCGGAGTCAAACGTTCATAGTTTTTAGTTATTTAATAGGAGATTGTTTTTCCTGACAGGCACTCAGTTGTACTTGTGGTCCCATGCTCACAGTAACAACACTGCAATACAACTTTCTTAGGCAATGCTTTATGAACTTTCAGAGTCCGTAAGCCAGTGTTAAGCACTATCTTACCAACAAAACTGCCAACATGCCAGCTGCTCCACCTTTATTTCTCCAAATATGGTCACATCCTTATAACAGCATTTCAGAAACCAATTGGTGTCCAGTAATAGATACAGTCTATACGTAGCTGGGTAGCCCCTCCCAGACTGGCTCCGGTACCTTTGTGATGAAAGTAACATGGTCATGACACAGTCAAAAATAAGCAAGAAAACTTGCATTTTTACAAGATTAAGACAAACTTGAGTGAAATAATCAGCAAAAATAAACATAAAATCACAAACATGGCTAAAATAGTACACAAACTGAATAAGAATGGTTTTTAAAAAAGTAAATATTGAAGAAAAAAAGGAGCAAAACAGTCCAGTAAATACATATAAACAAGGAAAATGGTCAAAAATAAGTAGCAGAATGAAAAATGAAAGTTTACAAAAATGAATAAATACATTTTAAAATATGAGCAAAAATCGACAAGAAAAAATAGAAAAAATGATAAAATAAACAATAAATTGGCCAAAAACAGCAAAAACTCAAGGAAATAAACAAAAACATTTAAAAAAAAAAATAACAAAATGAACAAAAAGGAATAACATAGCATTTTTCCCAGCTAACACATCACAAATTTTATGTGGTACATAAAGAATCTGAATATTTTTTGCAGCTGTAGACATTTTTTTTTCCTTTTCTGTCCAAAGATGCCCCCTTTGATTGTAAACGTTGCCTTCCCCTGCTCTATTTGAACATCTCTAACAGGAACTAACAGGAAGCAGATTAGCATCGTGACGGTAAAAAACTGTTGTTTCAGTCTAGTTTTACAGTAAATGTGGTAGCATTACATAAATAATTCTAGCTGCTGCTTTTGAACACATGGAGTAGGTGTTGTGTTTGTGCCAGCCCATGTTGTTTTCCTTCTACTTTGAGTGACCCACTTCTGTCTCCAAATACAGTTTAATTTTGGGTCATAACACAGGAGAGTGCTCAAACAGACAATACAAATATGACACATCATCTTAAGAAAAACGCAGTAGACCTCTGCATTCCTCTTAGCCGTGACAGACTCTCTTTTTGTCTTGATTCTGTCTTTGAAGCATCATTAAGTCCATCACATCACTCAGTGCAGTGGAAACCTCATGTTATTTTCCAGGGGTGTAGAGTTTCTTGACAGACTAAATGATTTGACCTTTAATCGCCTACTTGAGAAGATCATGGAGAACACTGATATTCTTAACGCGGCAAATGTCAACCAGTATTCATCTTAAAATTCAGTTACAAGCTGACGATGGTCTCTGAACATGAACATGCGCCCCTTTCTGTTTTGTAAACTCCTCTGCTTATGCATCCTTCATTAATGCAGCAAATTCCCAATCCCCCGGTAATGTTTAGCGATGCAGCTGAATTTAAAACTGGTTACTTTGATTTTTTTTTCTCCATCATTTTTAGTCATTTATACATTTGTATTCATGCTGCAAAACCACTTAGCAAATCTGAAATTATACTCAACATAAATTCTCTGTGCCTTTAGGGCCATGAACACATTTTTCAAGATGTACATAATAAGCGCATGTGGATGATATGTTGGACATGTTTGATAGAAAAGTATGCACATATGTTGCTGTGAGGTGATATTTCTTCTCTGGATGTTACAGATAGACAGGCAGCGTAGTCAGTAATTTACACCACTTTCATTTGCACACCAGAGCTCATAAATAAAAACTGTGACTCTCTTTGCCTTTTCAGCGTTGTAAGTAAAAATTACACAGGCCCGATTTGACATGAGTGACTTATTTCTGAAATGTGCGAGGAAATGACTAATAGTGATGGATACCTGTAGAAGACAATGATTGAATGAAAGAAGTTCTAATGAAATACGACATTTCTGTTAGTTTGATTCACCTGATTTTCTGCAGTTGAGGGAAGATAGTTCTCACCATTATGAGGAATAATGTGATTATGCAGAATAACTGTGATAAGGTGCTGCTGTGATAACTGTGGCCTACTTGTTGTTGTATTTATTTGAAGTGTCTGGATAGTAAACAGACACTTCAAAAACACAGTGTTACACTGTACCATATAGCAGTATTATACTGTACTGCACTATACTCTACTATACTGTACTGTACTATGCTACAACAATATTCTGCTATACTATACCACACCATACAGTACAATACTATATATACTCTGATATACTCTGCATTTTACTATATTATAACATAAATACAACACTATACTACACGACACTTCACTACACTATACTATGCTGTACTATACTATACCGTACTATATTATACTATATTGTGCTACTATACTCTACTGCACTTTACTATATTATATTAGACCATTCTATAATACTACGAGACCATATACCATACTATATAATTTTGTACTATATTATACTGTACTATACTAGGCTATGCTATTCTATACTGTACCACTGTACTGTACTATACTGCAATGTACGACAAAATACTATGCTATACTACTTTATTCTACTCTGTTGTGATACTGCACTGTGCTCTATTATTATATGTAAGCCTATTAGACTTTACTATACCATACTATGCTACACTACACTGCACTACATTGCACTATACATTACTATACTATGCTATGCTACACTGTATTACACTATACTGTACTATACTATACTTTTCTGTACTGCATTGCACTATACTACAATGTACTCTTTTGTCATGTCTAGGAAAAATTAACATGTATACACTCTATCCAGTTACTGAATGAATTCCACAATTTCTGATTTGGCCTTTGTCTGAGAACCCAAAAGTAGCCCCACAAAGTTTGTTTCGCCTAGGGAACACAGCTAATCAGCTGATCTTGCCTAATTGGCAGCATACAATATACACATGAAGTCATAATTCAATCATAACTAAATGCAAAAAGGTACATGCAAAAAAGGTACATGCATACACATGCACTTGTCAACTTGCTCATATGGTGACAGCTAATTAATGTTCATGGTTTACACTGATCTGTGCAGAATTCACCTTGCACATCACTCCTTGTAGTCTGCAGAATTGCTCATGACATTCCATATGCTAATGGGAGAGAGTGCAGTTTGAATGTGAGGGGGTGGAGCTCAACCCCAGTAGGCCCCAGGCTAGTTTAACCCCTAGTCTTAAAGCTAATTTCATTATCTTGCTCAGTGGTAATTCTGTGTCTTCTCTTCTTGAACATCAGAGTGCTGTGAGACAAAGTGCTTTGCCTTTAAATGAAAAACAAAAAAAACAGGTAATGTGCTTAGTCATGTTGCAAGGCTACACTACACCTCATGCTAATGTTTCCTTCTAATTTGACCTCTTTTCTAGCTGTGCTGCATTTGCACCATTTGCTCTTGGCATTGTTATAAGCCAAATGTTTGCAGTCACACCGCATGCACCTGCACCATACAGCGTGTACCTGCTTTGTGATGTACACACTTATTTCTCAAAAATAAAAATAATGTGATGTGAATTAATTGCTAGCAGATGCACGCAGGTGCTATTTGCAATTTTTCAGATGTGTTTTTTTATCAGATGTGTGGTGCTGTTGTGGGACTTCTTTTTGTTGCAGATCTGTATCTTAGAACCGAAGAGGCTGCACTGCCTGCATTATTACACTATAACTGTATGTGAACATCGATCACCTTACAACACGGGTCAACTACATTTGTCCGGTGGCCAGAATTTTTCCGAGAAGACTCTCTGTGGGACAGATGTGAGGATTCAGTGTCCAAAATAAATAACCTTTTGAAATTTTTACTGGCTACAAATGTCAGCTCTATGAGTTTGGCGTTTTTTTTTTTTCCATTTAAAAAAATGTTTGGCCCCATGTGTCCTTGAATGAATTTTGCATTGTTGGGATTTTACATCCATCCATTTTCTACCCCTTAATCCTCGCAAGGGTCGGGGGGGGGGGGTGCTGGAGCTGATCCCAGCTGACTTAGGGCAAAGGCACATGAAATTACTTAAAAGGCCAACAATAACAAAAAAAAAAACAAGCAAATGGTCAAAATAACCAACATAGTTGCCAAAAAATGAATGAAATAACCAAAGAAATTTTAAAAAATCATCAAAATACTTTGAAAAAAATGAACAAAAAGAAAAACTATGAAAAACAATGAAAGAAATGAAACAAGGATGAACAAAGTATCATAAAAAACACTTAAAATATTGACTGCACTGTATGAAACAAACCTTCATGGCCATTTATTAGAAATGCATAAGTTTTACGTGCTGCGCTTGAATGCACCAACATTTTTCTTAAGTGAAGGGAATGCAATTCCCATGTACACTAACAGAATGCATTTTATTGAAAGGTGATGTGTAATTCCGTAAAGAAATGTACAGAATGATGGTTTTATTCAATTTATTGATTATCTTTTTATTATTGCTCATTTTGTTAATTTTTCTGATTGTTTTGTTTATTTTTTATTCATTTTCATTTATTTTCTTGATTATTTTGCTCATTTTCTTGTCTATTTTGTTAATTTCTGTCCATTTTATGAATTATTTGTTGATTCTGTTGTTCTCCTTGTTTATGATGTTCATTTTTGGCTCATTTTCTTGATTATTTTATATTTTGAGTGCTTCTACTTGAGTCATTAGGAATATTACCGGTAAGTAACAGTACTTTACTTGAGTACTGTTTCTGTGTACTCTACCTGACACTATTCATCAGCAAATCCTTCAGTGACAAAGTGCACGTCATATTTGAATAAACATTTCCTGTTACTCTGGTGAATCTGTATCCATGCTGCATGATATAAATAAGTTTTCCTTGTACGGTATGTCAGTGGAACGGAATCAGTCACGGCAGAGAAAAATTTATACCAGGTATTTTTTTTTCTTTATAGCACATCGAGTCGCTGTATACAGGCAGCCAATTGAATTAAACTGGGCCTCAGTGGTCCAGAGAGTGCTGATATTCATCAGAGTGTGCGCGGTGAGGATCACTTTCAGCCATCCTTTTGGGAGAGACAAGGATATACTCTGCTGCAAGCGAAGGGTACTGTGCCTTCTCCTGACACCCCCTTCCCCCACCACACTGCCTGCCTCTTACATAAGCCATGCTGAGAGGCAAAGAAAGATGGGGAAATGAAGTCTGGATGAAATAGGAGATATATGGCGAGCCTTTGCAGGTAGTGGAAATTGGAGACTTTGGTGATATATTGTGTGGATGATGCTGAATGTGGTCATATGCGATGTTTGGAGGAAATGGTTTCAATGATTTGAGACAACGTGGAGTGAAGTAAAAATACCTATTGCAGACGTGTACAGTGCTGTCAAAAAAGTATTTGACCCCTTCCTGACTTGTTACTTTTTGTACATTTGTCACAAATGTTTCAGATCATCAAACACATTTTAATATTAGGCAAACGATAATCCCTTTAAATTTAAAATGCTGTTTTTCTGCATTAAGGGAAAAAAGCTATGCAAATCTACCTCATTCTACGGTATATTAAAAAGCATCTTTCCCCCATGGAGGTAAATTATGAATTAGCTGTGATAAACCAACGGTAAACCTGCCAATGTGGCTGTATTAGGACAATTTTACAAAGTAGAGTGGAACAAAATTCCTCTACAGTGATGTGAAAGACTCACTGCCCATTATCACAAATGCTTGATTGCAGTTTTTACACGACCAATTATTAAATTTAAGAATTAAATACTTTTTCACATACTGTAGGTCCAAGAAGGTTTGGATAGCTTTTTAAAAAAGAAATCATAATTTAAAACTGTATTTTGAATTTTGAATAGAATAGAATAGAATAGAATAGAATAGAATTGACTTAATTATAATAGTATGGTACGGTACAAGAAACAATAACAGTGCACTATGAGACATTTGGTAAGGCACATGACATTCAATATGAAAATATATACAACAACATATGCACAAATATAAATTAAGAAAACAAGTTTAAATAGAAAAATTAATCAGGTTATGTTGATGATCTGAAACATTCAAGGAAGGGGGCAAAAATGTCGTCATATCATTGTAATTGCAGTGGTATTTATTTCTTTATTTCAACAACTAGTACCCATGATGTTTTTCATATCGTGTCTTACACTGAGTTGCATCTAATCTGTGTAACTGTATGTAGATTCACTCTTTTGTAGCTGCGTTTTAATTATAGTGTCATAGATGGATTTTAATGGCATAATTTTCCTTCATAAAATCAGCTTTTATTTCATTTCAATCCCACACATGCCTTATAATTGGCATTTTCTTATATTGCATCTCATATTTGCTTGTGGTTTATTGAATTAGGATCCGATAGGGAATTTTGTTTAGTGAAATGAAATTTCAATGCCTCCTAGTTCATAAACAGGGCGTCATAATAGCTTTAACTCTGAAGTGGGTGAAAATAAATTGGTGCAGTACATCAAGAGTGAATGAAGACACACCTACATACTAATGTTATGTCCGTGCATATGTGCCCTGTGTGTGAGCAGTTTGCCCGGCTGTGTGCTTTTTAGCTGTTTGTCTCCATTTGCTGAAGAGTCAGAAAGCGGTCTTGGAAGAAATTTCATTTCCTCAGATCAAAGCGGATCATCATAAGCGCACGGTAACCTGCCGCACTCTGCAGTCCCCGCCGCAGGCTTAGCTCTGAAAGGAAAGCTCTCCTTCCCAAAACCCCCATTCTACTCTGTGTACAAACACCTAATCCCATTTGCTCAGAGGTAAAATAACTGTGCTGCACTCCTCTCTTACACCTTTCAGTTTTATTATGGAATTAAGAGGCAACGGATAAGAACAACATCTCATAACCAGCAGCTCACACATTTCACATTATAGCTTGTTCAAATGTTATATGCATTAGAGCGTGCAGCGTATTTAATATTTGTTTGGGCCTTGCACAAACAGCTAATAATAACTCACTCACTGAATAAATCTGTCACTCAACAATAAGCTACCAGCTTGTTTGCCAGGACAGCAGCCAAGCAGGATCCGTTTCCGTGCCTGCTTCAATTATTACATGATTATGAACATGGATATAGTTTTTATGCTGTGAGAAAGAGATTTTTCCCTTTTGTATATTTCTCGCCCTTGATGCTTTCCTATTTCCTTGCAATCAGCCCGTTAGTTTTCTTCCTGTAGAAACCCTTCAATTAGTCTTTTTTTTTAGCTGCGCGTAACAGTCGTGCTGGAGTAATTGGCCTGGGAGAGGCTTTGGCATCAGCCCAAATGAGCATAAACCTCAAAGGAAGTCCTGGTGAGAGCCTGATGAAACTTTCCTGCTTTTTCACAAGTCATACCAGTCAAAGAAGGACACAACACCAGCCAAGCAAATCGAATCCAGGGGATCATTAGGCTGTTCTTAATGATGTCAGCCCTGTGGCATTCAGGCTTCCCCATTCACACTTTGCATAGCCCACAGCCCGGGGCCTTATTTATAGGCTTCAGTGCTCCTTTCTGTCCATCAGCAATTAAAGCAGAGAAAGGGCTGTTTCTTGTCTCCAAGGATGAATGGAAGATAGTCAAACAAGACCCATGCGTTGAAAATATTCCTCTGATTGACACGAAGAGTCAGGAGTAAAAGGGAGATTGAAAACTGTATTCTGAACAGTGATACAACTACCTCCGGACTTTTTATGTACCTCAAAGATAAAAGATTTAGTAAAATAGGCTCCATTATGGCTTCACTTCACACTATGGCATTATTTAAGGGGTGAATGAGCTGGTTTTAAATAGTGGACGTATCGATCCTAATGGCTTTTGGCAGCAATCAGTGCCTTCCTGGAAATAAAGAGTCATGCATGGTCCAGCTGGTGGCTTCTTTTTCCCTGTAGGGGTTGAAATATTCTTGTGTGGTTTAGAAATAAAAACCACTGCTTGATATTTACATAAAAATAGTGGATAGTAAATCTATGATGTAGAGCAGGGTGACACAACCAAAAACATTGAAATAATGATCAGAATTAATGTCAAAGCATTCATTTACAGCAAAATACTGTAAGATACAAAAGGTGCAAAAAGAGACAAAAAGATGAAAAAGTGAAATGGAGCAAAAAAGAGCAACAGATGCAGCATACTGTATGAAAACAACTTACAGGTTCTGTATCTTAATAATTGTAGTTAATTATAATTGCATGTGTGTGTTAAGGTGCTGATGGAAAAAAAGGTGCTGATTTGATGTACCCTTGCTCTTCTGCTAGGCTGCTTCTCTGTTTTCACATTGAGGTGTTGCACTCACCCACTTTTGAACAGAAAGCACTCAGATTGGTTGAACTGCAGATCATTCCCAAGGTGTCCTGGGAGATTCTAACACACAGCAATGCTAACCCTAACCCTAATCTTTTTTTACTGATTAAAGCAAAACTGTTGGGAATGTTGGCAGCTGCTCATGTTGACGGGGCTAATTTTAACGTAAATATGATTGCTTGTAGCTTGTGATGTTTTAAAATGTAGAATTCTACTGGCTTATGGGGGTGGGACTAAAGCATTTTACCTGGAATATGATTTGTTTTGACTTGTGATGTCACACATGAGTCCAATCCAAGTCCATCTTGTTGTGTGGATTTCTCAGGACTGACGTCACTGAGCAAGTTCAGATTTTCACAAAATTTATTTTACACCACAGAGTTTATATAAACCTCAAACTCCAACATAGATGAATTTTCACAGCATGGAGCATTTAGTCCTCAAAGATCAAAGTGACTGTATTCAGTTTTGCTTCTACTTATTTACAAAATCATCAGCAGATTCTTCTTTTTCAACAATGCAAATGATAAATTGGCACTTTAATTATTTAATTTTATGATGGTAGCATATGTTTGAAAAACAAAATAAAAGTGGGAGAGTCAGGCACTCCAGAAACTCTTCTTTAAGGTTTAAATGATGCAGACAAACAAGTTGAAATACAGTGGGACAGATGCAAAGGGATGAAAACTGCATAAAAGAAGCAAAAAGACAAAAATTCAGTAAGAGGCTCAAGATGAAAAACATAATTTTGTTTCCAATTTAGTGATTTTGTACATTTTGTGGAATGCTGTCGTTCAATTGTATTAAACCAAAGTGAATCAAATGAACCAAGTATTTACCATGAAAAAATGTGTGTTATGACAAATTAAATCACAATTAAAATAATTAAATATCATAATATAAAATACATATGTCACAAAAACAACAATTATCGATTTATGGTCTAAGTCTTACAACTGGCTTGTGTCTTACTCCACTGAGCGTCTTTGTAAGTTTCTGAAAATTTTTTTAATTCAGAGTTGATGAGTAATGCGGAAGCCAGGGTAGCTTTACAAACACAGCCTCAGCCAAAGTGAAGTTAATTCCATCCCGGGGTCTCGCCTGTTCTTTTTGTTGGCGCTGAAACGGAAAAAAGATACAGGGAAATGTGTATTGATAGCATTTGTTTTTCTGAGTCTTGCAGCACGCACCATAGCTCACACTGCTACAAAATAATTTTGAATTCAGACCGCGTTGGCCGTAACTGCTTTTTATTCAAAACAAGACCCCATGGAATTGGTTTGGGTGGCGGCCTCTCTAAACATGAGCTGCCGAGATAAACGTGGGCGGCGGTGTGAGTTTGTACATGTTTTTGTGTTTGCTCGTATGCGCACATATTGTTTATATACAAAACAATAGCTCTTCACCAAAAATGAAAGGTGCGGTGCATTGAATATGATGTCGCACACCACCAGAAACATCAGCACGCGGTCACAAAGAGGAGTCTGAACAGCACCGAAGACGGTCGCAGCCAAAGAACTGGGAAGACTGTTGACAGCTGCAGTCGATTCATAGTGGATTTTAGGTCAAGTGGAAAAGCATGAGCTGCAGTAATACCACAGAGACACAATGACAGCTACGAAAAATAGTCCAGTTTACAGCCATCTTCCCAAACAACTTGAGCCACTGTGTAAAATGTAAATAAATTAAAAAATGTGGTGATTTGCAAAATCAGATCTTTACATCAAAATATCTCAAAAACATATTGAATACTGAAACTGAGCAATTTCCTTTTATTTCGAAATTATACATCCACCGAAAATTTTTTGACCCAACACATATCAAAAAAGTTGAGCCAGGATTATGTTTACTATTTTTTTGCACTGAATCCTATTCCATCAACATTCTCTGAAGCTGAACAGATATACAGCTCTCGCTAATGTTTGTTTTCTGCTTTTTTGCTTAGCAGATAGATATCAATAAAGACTGCGGTTATATTCTGCTCCACAGTCTTTACTTTGAAACACTGTAGAACTGGAAAATACAGAAATAAAGCATAACATAACTTAAAAACAATGACCAAAATGAATTATGTATGACTTTCCTGTTGAATAGAATGCATGCTAGCTTGATGCTATTTTTCATTGACAATCCTATAGAAGGTTAGGGATTAGCATACGTAGATTTACTGGCCATTTTCTGTCACACCTGGAAATAACAATCAATGGAGGCTAACTGTATATTCTTCTTAAGTAGCTGATTAGTAACAAACATGAAACACTCACAGGCAAACACTCATAAAGGCCCAGCAAAGAGACAGGAATGGCACGTGTTTTGACTGCGTGGCAGTAGACTACTTCCAGACGACAGGAACACCGCGAGGACACAGTAATGCTGCTTTTCAATCACACAGTTTTAGCACTTCTCGCCTCTGCTCCACTCGACTACTTGACTCAGTTTTGGTCATTTTCTGCTACAGTTGAGTTCCACCTCAATGTCCTCCTAAGGTTGGCGTCCACTGTGGGATTTTAGGAACGTGAAAACATGACGGTATAGTACGCTGTGCCACTGTTTCGGTTGTAAACTCAAGTGAATTCAGTGCACACTGTGTGTTCTGATGTCCTCAAGTGATTGTGCTATATTACAATCAAGGCTGCGGCTCAGTAGGTAGAGTGGTTTGTCCAGGAGCTTCCCATGTCCACAGGCTGAAGTGTCCTTGAGCAAGACACTGAACCCCCACATTGCTCCCAGTGAGTGTGACTGGTGTGTGGATGGGTGAATGGAAAGCAGTGCTTTGAGTGCCGTAGGGTAGAGAGGCGCTATGTAACTGCAAGACCATTTACCATATTACACTGTACAAGTGATCAGACATTGTGCTCCTTTTTTTTCAATGAATACTGGGCCGAAATACTGTGTTTTTTCCACCTCTGTGGGTTTCATGTCTCATTTCTCTCTTACCTTCAAAACGGCATCCAGCTCATCTGCTTTCTCTCCCTCTGTCACACACACAGACACAGGGCTGCTTATGCCTGGTCGTTTGTGTAGAAACATTTAAACTTTTAGCCAAATCTAATTGTTGCTTTCTTCTTGAATTCACTCGCTATTTCCTGATACTGCTCATTCTAAAGACTCTTCCAGTGAGGCCCCTCCCAGGCCAATCAGTGACCTGCAGTCTGGTACTCGCACATTTTCTCCTCAATTCTACTCGCTTGGAACCCCAGCCGAGTAGCGACTAAAAAGGTAGCTGGTACCAGGTACTATCTTGTAATGGAAAACCCCCAAAACCGAACAGTCGAGTCGAGTAAAGCCAAGAAGGTGCAGGTTGTAAAGCCCCAGAAGTGCAAATAAAATTTAACTGCAACAGAAAATGAAAGATTTCAAGGTGGAATGTTTTCCTATTCTTGTAAGATGTAGGGTTTCAGCTCCTTTGGGGATTACTTTGTCAATACTGCACCTGCCCATTTTAGCACCCAGACTCTTTTACTACAGAGCCATGCTGTTGGAATATATTCAAAAATCATCTTGCTGAAATGAACAAGGCCTTCGCTAAAATAGACATCATCTACTTGGCAGCCTGTGTTTCTCAACAGGTTACCCTGACCATAAGAATACACTACAGCTTAGAGGTCTTTTCTGTTTGGATAAATTCAAAACTCTGTGTGTATCTGAAGAGTGTAATTATTATTCTTAGGCTGAATCTTCTCTTGGCTGTTTATCATGGTATAATGTTTGTATTTGTTGTGAATTTTATATGGAATGGTGTGCCTCTGGACAGGTCTCCCTCAAAAAGAAATTGTGTATTCAAAGGACTTCCTGGTTAAAGAGAGGCTAAATAATTTTTTTAAATGCTCTAATGCACACATACCATCACAGATGCTCAGTTTTTAACTGACTGCTGGTAACAAGTAAAGAAAAGAATTTCAAATTGTGAGTCATCAATCCAGAGGACAGGTTTCTACTTTGCCTCATTTTATCTTCGGGTCCAGAAGAAGGCAGAGCAGCATTTCTGTATCTGATTCATATAGTTTCTTCTTTGCATGGTAGTTTCAACTCTCCTGTGTAGACGCAGCAACATCATATGCCTCATAGACTGTGGTTTTTGGAAGTGCCCCTTGCCCATTCAGTGAAGAAATAAACATATCAGTTTCAATATTTCATATCTTGTTGTTATGCTATTTTAATTAAATATTGGGTTCCAGTGTTTTCCTGATCATCCCGTTATGTTTTGATTTACATTTTACACAGTGACTTAAGTTTTTCAGAAATGGGCTTGTTTGCTTAAAGATCCATTGTCTTACTTAAATGACTTCTTATTTGATTAATGTCACTGTGCTTTCCCAGTACAGGTTTAGTGCACAAACAGCCATCGCTTTTCAATTCCAGATGTGACTAAATGTGTTTTTCACGAGTTGCCTTTAATTAAATATGTAAAAATCTGCACATTAATTGTGGGACGGGTTAGAAAGTCTACTTGCCGTAATCAATTAGGTGATAAATAGTGAATGAAATCTGCTCCATTTGCAGCCTGGGGAAATTCAATTATTTATCATCCCTGCTTTTTCCCTTGAGGGGAATCCATTTGTGTAACAGCTCAGGTAAATTATTAGTTCAATACTGTCACCACAGATGACTGTAGGCTTGTGTTGGGAAGAGGAGCTCCACAGCCACAATCCACACATTTGCACATGCATGTAGAAATACTTTTGCCCACATGCACTTAATCCCAACACACAGACAGAGATTGTAATTGATCTGTTTCTTCATACTTAGTGTAACACAATTAGCTAATGGGCCAGACTCTTTGTAGGCAGAGATTTGGAAGCACTCCCTTTGGAGCAGATGATTGGGAAGGATGAACGGCCGTCAGGGTCTGGCTGGCTGCTCTGAGCTCTTCCTCACCAGCAAAGAGCCCCCTTCATGACTTAAATGTATCATTACGGTTGCAGTGCGTGTCCTTTTGCTCACTGTGTGGGTAATGGGCCCCAGTCTCTCTGCTACCTTGTCCTTTGGCCGTCAATCAAAAGGACGTGTCCAGGCACTGGTTCCTCAGATATGCTATGATAATACAGTATGCTGTCTAGTGCAAAAGATGATATTGAATTTGTTCCAAGGTTGTAGCCATGACTTGCAACATTTATTTGCTCTGCTCTCAACGTCCATTTTCACCCATCATTTACTGGTTTTTTTTTTATAAGCAGCATCATGGCTCTAGGGATAGTAATGTTATTCAATAGATCTGTCCACCGTTTTGTCCAAGTTAAACTCTCTGAACTAATATCCAGTGGAGACATTCAGACGTTTCCTCTGGGCAAATCCGATATTAATGTATGCGGTCTTGACTGACATGCCTCAACAACTACTGGATGGATTCATATTTTGACCTCACATTTATCTCCACTCAAGGAAAAATGGTAGTATCTGACATTTTCTCTATCGGAATGTTTAAAAATATACCGTATTTTCCGCACTATAAACCGAACCTGATTATAAGCCGCACTGTCCAAAAATGTCACATTTTTAATTTTTTT
>JAQQAE010005919.1:6315-17166 GCA_029823295.1 Pseudamia nigra
CTCTAAACACCAGCTCCCCGTACAACCCTTGCACCCTTGGCAGCACGCTAAGGAACATACAGACAACACGGTCAGGTGTTTGGACAAAACGTATGCATCTGATCACTCGTATACAGTCAAAATGCATCAAAATGCAGCGGTACACGTCCCTATACTTATCATTTTAGTGCGTGTTGTTCAATCACGTCCTCTGGCCTGAGCTTCCCACGCTGTTGTTCCCCTCATTACACATGCCACGCTTCTGTTGTGGAGCTTAAAAAAAGACACACAGACTGGAGGTCAGCTATCTGGACAAAACGTATGCATCTGATCATTCATATACAGCCACAGTGCAGGAGGGCACGTCCCTATACTTATTATTTTAACAAGCATTGTACACAAAGTCGCACCGGTCCGTCTTCATTCTCACTGGCTCTGCTCCTCTCATCCACTTCCTGGTTGGCACAGTTCCAGGTCCTGAGTCTCACAAGCCCCCCCCCCCACTTCCTGCACTGCCCACCCTTATAACAGAATCAGTGGGCAATGTCAACCAATGAGGAGAGTTCCAGGGATGAAAGGGGTGTGTTCCGATTACTGCAGTTTCAGTCCACTCAATGTCAAACCCAACACAAAATAAATAATAAATGCACCAAAACAGGGCTGCAAATGATCAAAGCAATAATGAAGCATGCAATAACAACCCCAAACACAACACACGCTAGGCACGCTCAAAGAAAACCGCACCCTATCAAAGCAAATAATTACACGTGCACATAAGTGAGCATAGAACAGCACAAAGGAGCCCATGTGACACTGACAAGGGACCTAAATGGCCCCAAATAACAGTCACTCTATGATCAATGTGCTGACATGGGACAAAACCAGCTCCAAACACTGGCCGAGGAGGATGGGACGAGTGGGCTCTCACACACTCCATGGTGACCAGGCGCTGTTGCTTGCTTCTTCTTGGGACCCAACCAGCTCCAAACACCATTCATGGAGGATGGGAGATGTGGTCTCTGATCAGCAGCCAGTCAGCGCCCACATCAGACCCACCAGTCACTGAGGACTGGAGATGCCCTGAACCCTCGTCAAAACACTGGCCATGGACGGGCCTTTCCCCATGACCAGAGACTGTGCAATCAGTCTACCTTTAGGTTTATTTATCAAACTAATTCTACTGACCAGCATGGTTTAAAACAGTTTAGTGATTGTGCATTTCTTTACTTTTCATGTAAACTATGAAAGGCTGTTGATTCATAATGCCAGCATTAGGATATGATAAGTAACGTATGCCGTTCTTGGTCAAATATGTTTATACCTGAGGTTGCTCAGCTGATTGTTGGAGCATGTGCATTGAGGAGGGGCTTCGGAGAAACAGGTGACAGAGCAGGTGGAGAATGAAAGCTGTAGCGGTGAGAATTTTCAGGGGAAGTCCTGGATTTTCCTCAAATTATGTACTACAGCTTTAAAGAATAAAAAATGACCAGCTCATGTGAGAAAACAGTGACTGAAAACAGAGTTGGCCTGGTTTGGAGGAAAGGACCTCATCAACTCATCAGCATTTAACAGAAGTGGTTAAAACCAGGAACTGACAACAAAGGTTCACACACTTTTGCCACTTGTAAAAAAAAATTAAAATAGTGGACTATTTTCATGGATCAGTTGATCAAGTATAATATTTTTGTCTCATCTGTTTAACATCAGATAATGTTTTATTTATTAATGGATTTACAACCTTTCAAGAAGCACTATATGTTTTTTCAAGAATGATACTGATATTATTAGCACACCATGAGACCAATAACTGATATCTGGATCCCATTCTCCCATGTTATATTCACATCTCTGTTAGGCACCAGGTTTTCTAGTACTGATAGGAGACTAGTATCTGAGAAAGGACATATTTTGTAGTCAGAGTCCCTGGACACAGCTGTTTATCTGCTGACTCTTAATATCCAGTTCTATGCACCAGCTGGCCTTGGAGTGACCCGGGTCAAACATGAGTCACAGAAGACGGAAGAGAAGAAACATGTCATGAATAACTCAACTTACTAAGAATGCTGTAAACATATCTCACTACATGTATTTGGCAGGAATCTGTAGTGCAGTAAGAGAAGCCCCACACCAGTGGATTATTCTCCCTCTTTAAAACGATTCAAAGTTTTATTACAGCTGCAGTTTATGACATTATGCAGCAAATTAGCACAATATGCAGGTGTTGTAACAAAATTATTTTAACATTTATTACATTGTATTGATTTATTACATACAGTAGTACTATCTTGTTACAGGCACCACCAACGCCAAAATAACAGTTGTTGGACAATGCCAATGATACACTGGCTCTTGAACTGTTAAACTTATGACACTAACTACTAGAATATGTTTGAAAAGCAAAATAAATATGAGAGAATCAGGCACCCTTCAAAATTCCTCTACCTAGGTGTTTAAGGGTTGGAATTTTTTTTTTCCCTCCACCTGTGCATCTCAATGTCTTAACATTTCTGGGGACAATGACAGAAATTAAAGTCAGGCGTGTTTACATTTCATGTTCCATGTCATGTTCATTAACATGCACTGTTCCTTTCAAATAAATAAAGTGAAAGTGAAACATTCCACAAGCTCAGGGAAATACACAACACCTAAGCCATTTGAAATCATAGGAAAATTCTCATATACTGTATAGATAAATATATGTTTGTTTTCTCAATCCATTGTTTCTGGAATTATCAGATATTGTGGTGAGTGAACTAAGTATGGACAGAGAGAGGAACAAGTGAGTTGCACATCGCTTGTGCGCATTTGTGTTTTTGTATGTGTTGCTACCATACACTCCACACTGACGTGCAGTTGATACGAATGACAAGGACAAGTGACATGTCCTTAAGTGTCATTAAATTTGGCTTTAAGTCATAAATGAATGACAATGACAGGGACTCATTTTGTTGTATATGTTTGTTCTAATGACCATTATTCAATTGAATTCAATTCAGTTACATATGTACTGTATAGAACCAATCATAATGAAGATTATCTCTAGGCGCTTCACAATTCAAGGCTGAAACCTCAAGCCTATACAAAGAGTAAACCCAACAGAACCACCGACAGCAAGCAATTAAAAGCTACAACAGTGGGAAAAAACACCATGATTGCGCCACAAGATCAAGCAGCAGCCAACAGTGGGCATGTGACGCTCCTTTTGTCCTCTACACATTTAATACAGTAAAGAAGACCTGACAGAAGAAAAAGGTGAATGAAAGCTGAAAATTTCTTTAAAATTTATTAAACCTAATTGCTTTTTTGCTTTTGTTCATGAATCACATCTAGCTTAGAAATATACCAAACACATAAATGTTGAGACATTAAAATAAGTTTTAGTTATATTAATATCCGCATATAAAATTCTCGTATTTCTGAATCTTCAACGCGTACGTTCTGTATACCCCATTAACAATAATGTTTAACTTTGTTTTGGTTGCTGTAAATCAACTGAGCAGTTCCAGCCTGTCACATGTTAGAAATGTTGCCATTGTCATCTGTGACAGGGCACGTGTGTATTTATATAACCTAGTTTAAAAACTTTATTTTGGGAGATGTAACTGTAAGACAGAAGTATATTCAGTTTAATAATGCTACAACCCACCGTCCTTATAATTGTGGGGTCTAAAGGCTGAGTCTGGTTCAGTTTATTTCATTATTGTTGGTGTTTTTGTTTCACTGCTGCTGCTCACACCTTTTTCCTTGTGTTTCGGAGAGTCGTCTGCCCCTCCCTCCTGTGCTCATTCCACCCACCTGCTTCCCCTCCTCCCTGGGCTTCCCACCTTCGGTCACAGCCTCAGTCCGTTAGCTCAGTCTGCCCGCCCGTCATTCTGGTCTCCGAGTCTCTGGATTCTCTACCTGCCTCAACCCTGTCGGTACCTCTGCCTGTTTGTTAAATAAAGCCTTTATCAACTACCTGTCTGAGTTGGCGCCTAAGTCATCCTGTCAGTCTGGTCTGCTGGCCATAACAATAATAATGATGAAGACGATTGAGAAATTCATGTTCCACAACATACGTGATGGACAGTTTTTAATTCTTGTATTTTTGTCAATCTGCTAAATTACAGGGGTCGGGAATTTCTACATTACCCAATTGTCAGCATGGATCTGTAGTGCCATTTGACAGTTGCCTGCTCTTACTCCTTTCTCATAAACACACAGTAACTTCTGTATTGTTGCTGCATCTACATGGGTAAGCATTTCTTCATTTTGAATTTTGGTCTGTGACCTGTAGTGGTCTTGGATGTCAGCGACTGTATGGCAGACAAAATCCCACAATTCACTGTGCAACTCATTATTAGAACCAAAGTGACACATCTGACTTAATTTACTGCATTATAAAATATATTATCAGCAATTGTAAAAATATTAATTATCGGGAAAATCTTCCCCTTCATTCAGTGTCAGTATAAAGGGGGAAATTGTTTTGTTTTCATCGTTTCTTGATGAGTAATCTAATTTCTGCAAAAACTACAAATAAAAGTCCTGAGCTGTAGGATAAAAAAAATGCTGAATATGAAAAAAATGCAAGTGTTTTGCTTTTATCAGATCTCAAAATATTTTTTTCCCCAATATCTGTTACGTGACAGCTATTGAGCAAACGTTGAGTTTTCCAGGTATTATGCATATTGCATTAGCTGCAGATGCTCATATTACAACCATCACTAAAAATCTACACAATGTGCATTCAATTATTCTGTTTTAAAAGCAAACTTTGTTTTAACTTGGTATACCTCCTGTGAATATGGAACAGTTTCAATCCCTGTATAGTCAGAACTAATACTCCAGAGTGCTATTATACCGTATATTCTAATAGCTTTCATACTGTGAAGGAAAAGCACAGAAATATGTGCAGAAATAATATTTATAGAAGGACTAATGTAGTGCATCTTGCCCTGATGTACTATATACACTGACACATTACCCATAGAGTCAAAATAGGCACTTTCATGGGAAATAACGTCAGGTTTAAAAACAGAGTTATCCTTCTTTAATGGTGCCACTACTCTCGTTTCTGGTATGTCAGCAGTTCTCGGGGTTTCTTTACTGTCAAGTCATGTGGCATTAAAGGTCGTAAAACACCTTGGTATTTTCAGCTGCTGGGTGATCTAAATTAAAGATAAGGGAGATCGAAAACGAGAGAGACAGAGAGAGTCCAGGAGGAATGAACTCATTTTGATTGCTCTCAGGCATATTCTCTTTGTTCAGTTAGTTCACTGCAGGGTTGAGTCTTATCTGATAGGTCAGCGCAGCTCATTTCTGACCCCTCAGAATGAGACATGACCAATAAGAGGAAAAAGCACCCTGGGGTAAGGGCAGACAGGTCACAGCCATGGTGTTGGTGTTGGTGTGGCAGTACAGTGACAGAAATTTGTATGTCACTGCTATAAAGCTCTACAGCGACACTGGATAATATTGTCTTTGATTGAGATAGATATTGCCAAAGGGTAAATGTGAACACATTTAGAATAGACAATGCTGACATATGAGCAAAATACTATTCTGTATAAGCAGTGCAACTAGTCTCTTCATAGTCTGTTCCCTTTAATTAACTAGTAAAATACAAACCCAATTCCAGTGCAGCTGGGACATTGTGCAAAACAGAATAGAGAGATTTACAAATCTGACAAATCCATATTTTGTTCTTAGAACATAAATAACACATCAGATGTTGAAACTGAGACATTATATCTTTTCATGGAAAATATTAGCTCATTTGGAGTTTGATGGCAGCAACAAGGCACAAAGGCAAGGGGAAAGTAATTGGCACAAATCAAAACCAACTGGAGGAGCATGTCACAACTAATTAGGTTGACTGGTAACAGGTTAGTAACATGACTGGGTATAAAAGAAGCATTTCATAGAGGCAGAGCTTCTGAGATGTAAAGATGTCTTTGATAAACTGCTTCTAAAAATTGTGGAACAATTTTAGAAAAATGTTCCTCTATATAAAATTACAAAGACTTAGTAGATGGCCAAAAGACAAAAGTGGATGCTTGTGATCAGGCATCGTTCTCTACCTGTGTTCACATATTTCTTGTTCTTTGCATGAAGCTGCTTTAACTTGTGGATTCTACAGTGAGCTGTTTTCACAGACAATTAGACATTTTAGAGAATCATGCCTGTTTTTAATGCAGTGCCACCTGAGGGCTCGAAGATCATAAGCATCCAGTTTTGACCTTTGTCCTGATTCTCAGACTCTTTTGATAATATTATACACTGTAGTTGGTGGGATTGTCAAAGTCTTCACAATAAATAATATGGGTTAATGAGATTTGCAAATCATAGCATTCTTTTATTTACATTTTACACAACAACCCAACTGCACTGGAATTGAGGTTGGAAATAAAATCATCAGGTGAAATGAAAAGAAAAAAGAAAAAAAAACACAGAACAAAACAAATGGACATGACAGTAAATAATTTGTTTTTTATCATGCCTCATCACAGGACAGAATTATCACATTTTCTGATTATTATTCCCTGTTGCCAGTTAAACTCATTTGTTGTCAAATCTTCCTCCGGTTGTTTTTGATTTGTGAAAATTACTTTTCCAGAGAAAAAAATAAAAAACAAAACAAATGAACATAACAGTAAAAACCTGAACAGGCAGTTGAAGGATAAATTCCATTTTTACTATCAGGTGTCATCACACAAGAGAATTATTAAACTCTCCTATTACGTGCACGGAGCTGGTCACTGAAAGACGTGTTTTACTGTAAGAAATAAGACACACAAGGAAACATCCAACCTGTGAATTTTTTGTTTAAAGTTACAATTGCTAACAAGTCTGGTGGAGCGGTTGTATCCTTTTTTAAAGTGTGATGTTCATTGGCAGCAATTTAATTTCAACCTTGGGTCCCTCTAGATTAGGTTTGCACCCATCATAACTCAAAATAGTCTAATTATTTCAGAATGAAAACAAAAGATTACAAGCGGGGAGCCCTGCTCCTGAAATGAGCGGATTTGTCTTATTTGGAGTTTCCAGGCGAGGTGTTTTGCTACTATAGGTTGCTGTTTTTTTGTAAACAGTAGAAGTCTGGTGGAGGCTGGTGTCAAATACAAACTTGTGTGACTAAGTTTTTGAGTGCTGCAAGAAACAAATCAATAGTGAACAAATGTTGCTATTGCTATTATTAGTGGTGTTGCACTAGTCGTGTGGCTGGAGCCATGTGTGCCCTGCTCCGGCTTCCAAGCCATGTGGCTGCCAATGGGCTAGCTAATGTTTGATCCACTACACCCAAAATTGGAGAAATATCCTAAAAAATGCTGTGCAGCTGGCAGGATCTAGCATCCACTGGATTGACTGCAACTGTAACTCTGGTAAGAGCAAAGGAGACGGACTGTGCATCTATTTTAACAATGACTGGTGCTCACAAAGCCAAGCTGTTGACAGATACTGCTCCATTCAGTTTGAGACTTTGACTATCCTAGCCTTTAGCCACGGGTACAGTAAGAATGACCACATAGGAAAGTCTGGATCACCGTATTGACATACAGAGCCGAGCGTTTGTGAGAATTGTGAAACATGATTTGCTTTACCGAAGGATTTCCAGGAGATAAGTAGACTTTGTATTTTGCTCAGTCTGGCA
This sequence comes from Pseudamia nigra, assembly GCA_029823295.1. Lineage (NCBI taxonomy): Eukaryota > Metazoa > Chordata > Actinopteri > Kurtiformes > Apogonidae > Pseudamia > Pseudamia nigra. The sequence goes on from JAQQAE010005919.1 coordinate 13,928, forward strand.
CATTTAAGATGAGAATTCTCCTTTGCAACAAGGTAGAAAAGGCAGAAAAAAAAACAGAAAACCATGTCATGGACACTTTAAGAATTTCTAAACAAAATTGGTACTATAATATTCCTATCTGAACTGGCACCAAATTGAATCAAATTGTGAAATGTTATGGATCAAAATTGAATTAATTCACAAAAGTAACAATACTCAGCACTGTTATGTGCTCCATTTTACGGAGCCAGTAAGCTAGCATTGGCATTAGAAGGTTCAGACTCCTTGTGCTTCCAAAGCTCCGCCCCTTTTACACAAATATCATTTCCTGCTGCAAAAAGCCAACATTCCAACAGCCAAAGCATAAACTACTTGCTTTAGAACAACAGTTAAGACAGTAATTCTTCATAATTATATGCAGTTTATGCTTCAAAACAAGGACTGGCTGTGAAACAACCTGAAAAGCTCAGTAGGATTTACCATTGCCTGGCTGGGTTGGTTACGTGAATCTGAAAGGAAGATGGAGCAGCTACACAAAGCAAACAGTAGAGCATTTAATACCATTGCTTGCAGTTCTCTATTTATGCTTCTAAATCCCAGTTTTAAGCACAATTAGTTTATTATTATTGGTTTGTTGAGATCATTTCTAGTTGCAAGTGCACTCTTTTATGCTGCGGTCTGCTGGGGGGGGGGGGGGTAAAGATGCCTGAACAGACTGGCTAAAACGGTTGGTTCAGTGGTTAGAGGGAGGCTGGTCTCACTGGAGGCTGTGGTGGACAGATGCACACAGAAGAAATTGGAAGACATCCTGGACAACCCAGAACATCCTCTTCACCTCGTTCTGTCCCAACAGAGGAGCAGCTGCAACGGACAACTGACATCACTACGCTGCAGGACTGAACGCTATTTTATTTTCAATTTTAACCTTTATTTATACAGGTGATCCCATTGAGACCCAAAGTCTTATTTACAAGAGAGACCTGTTTCAGACATCAAATGAATTACAGCAACATGAACAAACAATAAACGAATCTACAGTGGTCAAATATAGGAGATGCTTCATCCCCACTGCCATGAGACTGTTTAACACTACAGCTGATGGCAGACTGAAGACATCTTAATTTTAATCTTTCATGCATATTCAATTGAGCTGACCACATGAATTTCCCATAAAGAATAAATAAAGTTTCTTCTTTTCTATTCTATTCTGTCAATAAGCTTTATTCTGTTCCATCTATTAATTTCTTGCTCCCCCAAAACCAAAAGCATAAAAGAAATGTGAAATCAAGTTTTTTTTTTTTAAATCAATTTAGAGAATTTGACAAAGTAGACAACAGTGGAAAAGTCTCAATATTTTTGCACCGCTGTATGTAAAATCTATCACTTGATGTGGAACATAAATAACAATGATCCATATAAATGTAATGATGTGGAATGATCACAATGTTCATTCAGCCGTAAAGAAAACTGCAGCGAGACAAAGTGCAGAGCTACTTCCAAACTGAGATAATGAAATTATGTAGTGATGTTAATTATTCATCGGTTCCAGAGGGGCAGTTCAACTAAAGAAGTACGAAGTTGCTTGAGCTACTGAAGGTACTGAAGCCTGCATGTTCTGTTAGTACGTATCAATACAGTATACAGTTCAAGGTGTTGCATATAAATCCAAAGTTAGACAAACTTTATTGGTAATATGTCAACGTAGAAATGTTTAAATAAATAACAAGATGTGAGCCTAGGTCTACAGTACAGTGCAGCATTATCTGGGAGTTACAGATGAATTCAGACAAAAACCGCAATAAGAACAAAAAAGTTCTTTCTTCTGCTCATGAAGCTCCTTGGTTAAGGCTCATGAGTTTTTTTTTATGTTCAGTGTTATAAAGTCTCCCAATAATTATTATTTTTACTTCAAACTGCGGTTCAAATCTTTTTCCAAAACCTTGAGAAAAATGAGTGGTTTTTTTTTTATTTACTTCTTTTTCAAAGAAAGTGCGTCATCAAGAGCAGTAAAAGGGGCAATTAAAATGATCAAAACTCTCCTCTATTGACCAGACGCTAGTGAGTAGTGGTGGGAGTGCTTGTCAAAAGGACCTCTGAGGATTTCTCTAGGAGGGGCTAATAAACTATGTAGGAGCAGAAGAGGCAACTGAAGCTGGGAAACAAGAGTTTATTCACAACAGTGGCTGTACACGGTCCATGCAACCTTTTAGAACCAGGTTAAATCAATACTGATTTCACAACTCAGTCACCAGAAAATGTTGCTGTTGTACTTTTCTGCAAACCATGAACACACTTTCCTCAATGGACAGCATGTGAGTGGAACTCGTGCAGGATGCACAAAACCCAGGAATTTGCCTCTAGTTTGCAAGCTTCTGTTTGTATGTTTACACTACGAAGTACTTAGGGTTATGGATTTTAAAAAACTACACTAAAACTCACCATTTAAAAGTTTTTCACATAGCTGTTGAGTCAAAACAGTGAAAGTAGCATCAGAAACACTGAGATTCAACATGACTTGTATCAATTTGATCCAGCAAATGGGTTGAGCATTTTAAGTCAAATGCATTTTTCCCCTTTAAATTCACTCCATTACACATATGGGAAAAACATACACTTTCACTTATTTCAGTGGCAAATGCAGCATTCCCCCAGAGCATTTCAGGGGAAGAGTGGTATTATTTATGAAAATCGTGGGGTTTGTATGCGTTTCACTCATTTAAGCAATTTTCAAGTATTATGTTTGGCCAGGGTTAAGAAAAAAATTATATCTGTGTCCCGCTAAGTTATCCAAATAATGTATGAGGTTGTGTTCATAACTGGTCTTATTGATGTGTTCTTACCATTCAGATGTAATTTGGATTTCTGTCCTCCAAAACAAAACTTACACCATGATACATCCATCATCCATCATCTTCTTCTTGTCCTGGTCAGGGTCGCGGGGGCAGCAGCCAAAGCAGAGAAGACCAGACTTCCCTCTCCCTGACCACCTTCTCCAGCTCCTCTGGGGGAAATCCAGGCGTTCCCAGGCCAGTCCTGAGACAGAGTCCCTCCAGTCTGTCCTGGGTCTGCCCCAGGGCCTCCCTGCAGTTGGAGCTAGTCTTGGCAACCGGCGATTGGACATTCAGGCCCCCACCTTCAACTGCTACCCAGAACACACAGCACCGGACCCTTATGACCCTCCCTGCAGGCGGTGGGCCCACATGGAGGGATAGTCATAAGAGTCTTCTGAATCGTTCTTAGTTTGACCTGTCACCTGGACA
>JAQQAE010005920.1:0-17166 GCA_029823295.1 Pseudamia nigra
GTTGTATTAGGCTTTTCCTGACATTTTTGTAGCCACATCTTCCAGCACAAGCCATGGTCCCCAGAGAGCTTCCAAAGTATCAAAGGGATCTCATTGTTCAAAGATATCAGTCAGGTGAAGGGTACAAAATAACTTCCAAGGAATTAAATATGCCATGGAACACAGTGAAGACAGTCACCATCAAGTGGAGAAAATATGACAACAGTGACATTACCAAGAACCGGACGTCCGTCCAAAATTGATGAGAAGACGAGAAGAAAACTGGTCAGAGAGGCTTCCAAGAGGCCGACAGCAATATTGAAGGAGCTGCAGAAATTTCTGGCAAGTACTGTACATGTGACAACAATCTCCCGTCTTCTTCATGTGTCTGGGCTGTGGGGTAGGATGGCAAGACGGAAGCCTTATCTTGCGAAGGAAAACATCCAAGCCCGGTTACATTTTGCAAAAAGACATTTGAAATCTCCCCAACGCATGTGGGAAAATGTGTTATAGTCTGATGAAATGGCACAAGGACAAATTGATTAGACTGTGGGAGTGATCTGGATCACCATCTGGATCCAGACCATTTTTAAAGGATTCTTCACCATTGTGAGAGAGGGCTAAATTCAACATTTGTCTCTGTAACACCACAATAACACCCACAATATTTAGCCAAAAAAGGTAGGGTAACACCAGAATAGATTCTATGAAACATAAAGTTTGATAAAGATATGGACAATATCCGAGATAGGGTTATCCAGAATGCTTCAGAAAAATTGCTACAGTAAAGCAGCAAATAAAGCTATAGACATGCAACCAAATTGTCGTGCAAAGTCTGCTGATTCAGTAATGTGCCCATGAATTTGACATATCTTCATCATTTATGGAGCTAGATTGAAACGAAAACAACCATTATAAAAATGTGGTAAATGGCACTCAAGGCGCTTTACACTGCTTTCCATTCACTCACACAAGCAGATACACATTCACACACCAGTAAACGCTCACTGGGTTCAGCGTATTGCTCAACAACAGTTCGGCTTGCCGTAATGACTATTGCTGTAATAACTATTGACAGCCGTAATAACTATTGAACTAATAATAATATGTACTGTATGTGATTCCAAATGCTAATGGTAGGTTTTCATGGTCAAAGAATTCAACAAGCGTCAAATAAATTTAAGAATACTACTCTTTGGTAACATTATGGGGAAATGAGCATAGATGGACAGTCATGTGAACTCAAAATTCAGTGACTGATAGACAAGTCAGAAATGCTAGGTGAGTTGATAGAGACTGACTGAACTGCTTAATCTCCAAGTGGATTATGAGAAGTTAACATGTGTAATGGAACAGGTGTTGTGTGTTAAGTTTTTAGCTTCAAGGATCAGTTTGTCCATACAGCACAGATATTGTTGCTTGCAGCCTGGTGTAACTCTGAGTAGCACTGTGTTTATGGTGCTTATAGCACAGAGGAGTTACTTAAAACATAATCCGGCACTTAGCATTGAAACTGCCTGAAAACAGTCAATATGAAAAACTGGCGACAGTGTGTAATGTTGCTCATCAACACTATCTGATGTGTCCCAACAACATGGAACTAGGCAACTAAATGCTTTAATTTCACCATATTTAAATTCTTGCAAGCCTTATATTTTAATTACTTTAATTATTCTAAATGGCTTTTTATTGTTTTGTTGTTTGACTGAATTGCCTTCTGTTGTTTTTATTACCGCTGTTTTATCAAAGTTCTTCTTGTAATTCCTTCAATTGGTCTTTAGTTTTTATCGTTTGAATTTCCATTTTATTGTTTTTATCACCATAGTTTCTTGGTTATACTGCAAATGAGGCCCCTACCTCAATGTATTCTGAGATTAAATAAAGGTTTCGTTTATTAGGATCCCCATTTGCTGCTAGTCTCCCTGGGGGGCACAGAAATTTGAGATTGTGCCAGTGATCCATTACAACTATGTCATACACACAAAAACATGACAGTGGAGTGTTTCTTACAATATCTTTAATTCAGTTCCTTAATAAGTTAATGATTATGATGAAACTTTTTAATTTAATATCTTAAAGTAAAAATGAGTTGAAAATAAACCTTCATTCACTGACAACAGCACAAACAGAATGGATTTACTTCTGGTGATGTACAGTGTTGACATAATCCCAAAACATGGGCAACAAAATCAGAACTAGAAGAATTGCGCCAAGTTCTTTGGGCAAACACACCCAGAGGGTGCCCTTTTTATTAGAAAGTGATAAATGAGACCAGTAAAGTTAAAAAAGAGAACACAGTCTGCTCAGCTGTTCTTGGTAAACTTACTCTAAGCCTATGGTTTCACTTCAGTCTCATGATAGTTCTGTGTTAGACAGTGCTATGATTCTAGGGTATAACTGGGATTTTGGAAGAGCAGTTTTTCTAATAATGGAAAAGAAAAACTAATAATCATTCTGGGCAGGAGAACTGAGGGATAACAAATCTCAAAACCTGTAAATCTGCACAGTGAATCAGATGAGAGTCTGGGCTGTACACGGATTACTTTGACTAAAAACCAAAACAACCTTATGGATTCGGTGTCTACAGGTTTCACTCTCATTCAAGACAAATTTAAGTCTTTCTTGCACAAATTATGTTCTTAAACATTGCAGTTGAATATAACATTTGTCACAGAGGAACATGACTAGTATAATGAGTCAGCTTAATATGTTATTAAAAGACAATTAATACAATCCATCAGTTATAATGTGTGTACACATTGATCAAACACTAAACACTTGCTCTAATTGCGCTAAGTAATTAATAAAACCACAAATTACCATATAGTTTCTTATTATTGAACATAGGACAAAATAGCAGACTTTAAGCATAACACATATAATGATATGACATTTACCATAACTGACCCATTACTGATCTTGTTAACATTTATGTCCATATTGCCCATTATGTAGAGTGGTAGGGTTAAGGGCTGGCTATGTGAGTTTGAATGACTATAATTTTTTTTTTTTTTTTTTTTAATTTTAAGACTTTTTAAAGGACCTGCAGACACCCTGTGATTACCTGCAGCTGATACACAGTGCATTTTACAGATCAGAGCTGGTGGTTTATGGGTAAAGCTACAAAGAGTGGTGAGGATTTTTAAGGTCAGGGCTGTACCTACTGGTGGCTGAGGAGGTTTGGACATAGGGAAGTGGGAGAGTGTAGGAAGAAATATCTGGAAATAAAAAGTGGTTTCATACGTGTGGCAGCTTATTTAGCTCCCTATGAAGCGGCCGAGTGTGAGGTGGAGGTGGTGAGCACTGGGCAGCTCCAGGGAATCTGTGGGCAGAACTGGCATTCCAAGAGCTGCAGTGAGGAGAAAGATGAGACTGAGGAGTGGGCCAGAACGGCAGAGGTTACCTGCATGGTTTTCCATTGGGTGATGGGGAGCAGAGGGAGCAGGAGGAGCAGAGGGGGAGGCTGTGGCCGGACATGCTGAGGCTGTGGCAGGCTCGACAACAGACTCTGCAGGCTCCTCCGCGCTTGTATTTGCATCTGGACAAACAAAAAACCAAAGTGTTGCTGTATTGGCCCATTTCATCAGAACATTGAGGAAAATGTTTTAACACCACTGACGAAGCGCACTATAAGGCGCACCCTCAAAAAATGATCCAATTTAGGTTTTTTCCATACATAAGGCGCACCGGATTATAAGGCGCATTACGCAACACAAAACTTAGATAAATCAAACTTCATTAAAAATTAAAGATATTATAAATTAAACATTTATTCAAGGCTTTCCACAATAACAAAAAGTTGTACTAAAGTATTTTGACAGATTTTTGAGTGCCGTGTACCACATACTGACTTCGAACCGATTTTACCATAAGCACAAACCAGGAAAAATCCATATATAAGGCGGACCTTCGATTTTTGAGAAAATTAAAGGATTTTAAGTGTGCCTTATAGTCCACAAAATACGGTACATCAGTTCACAAGACAATTAGCAGAGGCAGAAATTTGCACTGATGCTAGAAGTAAATTTGACTCTAATCTTGAAATGTGTTACTTAATGACATCACAACTTCACCATCAACAATGATACTATTCTTGAAATTGCCTTTCAACTGTATTCTTGACATTTTGATTTTTATTAAATCAAAAAAAAAAAAATCCTGAGTCCTCTTTAGCATGGCCCCAATAAGGAGTATTAGGGCCATGTCATAAATAAAAGGGCAATAGTTAGCAATAATCTTGGTATCTAAGAACACATGACTCACTTTCAGCGTTTCTGGATGTATCAGATATGACATACCGAGCTCTTTCTACGGATTTTCTTCTTCAGACATTCCCTTTTAAGAAATTCCTTAGTGCAGGACTTCTCATAATCCAAATGAACAGAAATACAGAGACAAATCTCTATGGAATGACCCACCCCCATCATTACAACCTACACAGTTTTACTACCTTTACTCAGAAAACATCTAACACATATATCATCTGTGTAAGTTGTACTTTCTTATCACTTCCGTGTTATTTTGGTCTTGAAAATTTGACTTATGATTTCCTTTTTAAGTATGATTATTCATATTTACATGGCGGTATCTTCATAACTCATATATTCTTTCTAACCACTGCTGTGCAAATTTAACATTACATTTTCATTTCTATTTCTTTGATAGTTTGAACATATGATCCTGCTTTACCCCTGCTCTGATCTGAATCTGTAGAAATCATTCCAAGCTTAGGAAAAGAACAATTTTCAAAGTTAATATGTTCACTTACCTGGCACTGTAACTTGAATGATTTCTCCGTCTGGGGGCTCCGTTTTAATCCGTTTCAAAGGAATGCAATCTCCTGAAGGACCTGGGGGGAAATCGAGCAGTTCATTCTGCCTGACTGTGACACTGGGTTTGTTGGATGTATTTAAGAGATTTAAATGGGTGATAGAAAGTGTGTTTGAATTGAACAGACTGCAAAACACAAAGGGAATTATCTTTTTCTCTCTGACACTTGGGCTTAAAGAGGAAAATATCACAGGAATTTGTTTTCAGAAAATGATGGACTGGTTGCACTAACCTGCTTCACATTCAGTCAAAGGACTCACACATGCACTTGCTGATCTGTAAAGTGAAAGGAAAAAAGATTTTCATGGTGTCAAATGTAAGGAATAATAAACTAGAATATATTGTAATAAAAATAAAATAATAATAAAAACATTCTGGAGACATTTTCACATATATTTTCCATTTTCTAACATTTGATTTCATTGCTAATCGAGCTACTGGATGTTTTTTTTTTGGTATAATTAATTAAAGTTATCGCCTTGTTGACATGTATGAATCCATGGAATCGTGTCGAGCAGAAACATGTTGTCTCAAACCAACTGGGACAGGAGGATGGTGGTGCTGAGCAGCATCCAGACCTCCAAAGAGAGGTGTCTGGGATGGGTCCTTATCTGGTGCCTGCACCATCTCAACTGGTCGACTCATGATTTGCGGTCTTTATAAAGAAAGGATTATATCTCCCAGCTGCTCTGTGAGGGACTGCGGAACCCCATGAGGAGCGCAAAATATATTTAAAACTGAGAATGAAGTTAATGGGAATTTATAAAATTAATATTAACTTCATGATCCAATTAATTTTGAAAACCTTTTCAAATCGTGTTTCAGATATTTTTAGGTCTACAAGTCAGATTATTGGATTTAAGGGAGTACTCACACTGTCAATCCGTGCTGCACTGGGGCACGTTTCACACCTAAAGCGCAGACCGTTTGAGTAATGTGAGTAAAATCGAGCCATGCTGATGCCCCCGGCCTAGGCATGGTTGGAGGAGGTGGTGTACGTTGCTCACGCGTGAATATGCACACAATGTATTTCAGATATATAAATCATGTTTCCTGCTCCCTCTGCATCTGCGCAACACACTTAAAGAGAAAATTGACACCTTATATAATGTATAATCCAGGAGGAGTCCGTTTGTGACAAAAAAGGACTCACATAAGCCACACAGTCAGTAAAGTTGTACATAGGTATTGTGACATGATCTCCTCCTTTGTACAGACGTATCTGTGCCTCAGCCAGTTTCAGAGCTGTGAATGTGAGTGGGGAGGGGAGGCAAATGTGCTCCAGCGCGGCTTGAGCCAAATGGCCCTAGTGTGAGTACACCCTAACACTATAGTGTTCTCATCCCTAGGAGTTCTGGGAGGTGTAGGTGTGCCTAAAGAGATACAACCAAATTAAATCAGAGCATACATCACAACCAAAAAAGAAAAAAAGTTTAACTAAAGGTTTAACTTGTTAAAACGGAGTGCCATATGACAATATTGTCATATGACCGGCAGCCCTGTGATTCATTTTATTTCATGGAGTGCCACGGCTTTAGGGAGCAACAGGTTAAAAAGACCGGCACAAAGTTTCTTAGTGTATTCAAAATTGAGACATAGGCAAATATGTTTTTTGAGGTCACAGTGGCTTTGAGTCAAATTTGAAGAAATTCCCTCAAGACATTTTTGAGATATCACATTCCCAAGAACAGGACAGCTGGTTGGACCGACAACATGAAAACATAATGTCTCTGGCTGCAGTTTGGGCAGAAGCATAAAAATGTCAATGTAAAGTGGTGCTCAATCAAAATAGAGTGAAGGACTGTTAACAGAAATGACACTAGAAATAACCTCATCACAGCTGGTAGCAGTGAAAATAATCAGGTCTGTGAAACCGAGTAGCTTTTTAGTATTCTCTGTACAGTATCTGCTGGTTATTGGATCTACATCATGAGTAATATTGTTCGGATACACGGAGTAATTTGGCAGTGTGTCATGCTCTCATATTTCTGCATTATAAACAAAGTCTGTGGGGCAATACTAAATGTGTAAGTGGGCTGTGCTCTGACCTACTGCTGTGAGGATTGCTGACCAGCTCCAAGCTGGTGGGCGGGAGGCTCAGACTGTCCGGGAAGCTGTCTTCAGGCGTCGAGCCCAGGTCATGCTTGCCCTCCTCCCTTGCAATCTTGCCAGCAGCTATAACAAACAAGACAGAGAGGATAAACAAACGCTGTATCCCATTAGCAGAGAACATCTGTGGGGTGTAAATATATAAATAAAGACATGACAGAGCACTTTTCCTTTAGCCATTTACTGTAATTAATGGTAAAGATTTTGACAAATAGCAAGAGGCTAAATGTCTGGCAGAAGTTCCACACAACACGAACATGGAATCCTTCCAGAATAATTACATTTTACCCAAAGTACACTTTGAAAAGATGGAGATCATTTTTCATGTTAATAAATACGTAGGCTACTTGAGTTGGCACACATTTGATTTTGTCTTGTTTTTTTTTTTTTTCAAAGTTCAGGTTTGTACACAGCAATCAGGTGAAAAACATCATTGTTTTAACAGTTTATTATGCCCACCAACTTAAAAGAAGTTTAACGGAACTACCTTGCTGTCTGTCCCTTATGTGAGTTATAATGTCACCGCTTTACAGTGCAACATGATGGCATTCACTGCATGTCACAAATACTGGTCCAGTCAGGTTCATAGTTTCCTTGCTTAAGCCTATCAATGGTTTTCTTTGGACAAGATTAAGGTCACAGCATTTTACCTTGACATGTTTCACCTGTTGTCATCTGCCGTCTTCCTCAGAATTGTCATGTGATGTCTTCATGGCTACATGTCGAGATGAAATACTATCACCTTAAACGTTACTTTTCTGTCTTCAAGAAAATCCCTAATATGCCACAAATACTGAGACGTTTACCTATATTCTTAGTAAGTGCAAGTAGTTCAGGCTGCTTTCATGAACTACAAGCAATTTTGGTCCATAAAACTTAAGGAATTTTTACTTTTTAATTTGACCATTGCTCCTATACTGTAATCAGCTGTGAAGGCATAAGCAGACAGGATTTGTTAAGCAGCCACATGCTTGACCTTGTGCAGTGCATACACAAAAGATATTGCTCCCAACGAATGAATTAAAACAACATAGTGACATAACACAAACTAAGGCAGCAGCACACCAGCCTGCGTTGTGTGACTTTGAAGAGAGTAGTATACAGACTATATCATCCTGTATAAAAGTGCTGTCTGACGGTAAGGTAAATCAGTAAAAACATTCTAAATATGGAGTACATCTGAATGTTTAGTTTTTTGGGTGGTACAAATACACTCTGTTCTTGGCCTGAACATATAGTAGCTGGTGCTCATGTCTGCTGTCAATGCTCCACAACCCCACTTCAAAATAGTAAACTAACGCCATAATACATGCGACAAAAGCAAATACTGTATATGTAATGTGATCAGATTTTATTTATTTTGTTAGAACCTGACAAAAAATATTCTAGTGCAGGGTTCTGCAACCTGCGGCTCGGGAGCCACATTTCACTATTTAGCCCCTCCCTAGTGGCTCCTGTAGCTTTGTCCACTGATGAAGTAACATATTACAGTGGTACTCTGTCATATGAGCACATTGACATATGACTTTTCATGTTATGAGTAAGACAACTGGCAAAATTTTGCACCGGCTCATGAGCAAAACATCAGGTTACGAGTAAAATAGGTCCCGAGAGCGTGTACGTGCTCTCGCACTCTGCGCTGCTCACAACCAGCTGCTCACAACCAGCTGTATTGTGCTTCATATGTGCCTTTTTTCACCTGAAATAATACTCCATTCTGTGTTTTTTCATCATGGGACCTAAAACACGAGTTGGCAAAGGAATTCCTGTACAGTCTAGCCTCCACCGATCGATGGCTGCTGAAGAATTTGTTAAGTTTCCTCAACAACGGACTTCACTTCCTCAACAAGTGTTTAATTGTGACGAGAGAAGAAAATGCCACGGAGGACAATAATCACTGCTGAAGCGTTTAGTCTGTGTACGTCGGCCGCCATCAAGCCTCCTTTGCCTGCAACCGTCTCTGTCCCCAAGGAAAATCATTGATAAATCATTTTTAGAACTAATTTCATGCATTCTTTTTCAGATAATTAACATAACTTCCTTTTCAAATAATAATAATTATTAAATGTGCACGTAGAGGTGTGTTTACGTACTGTATATGGGAGTTTTCGTGGCTCTTGGAACGGATTAATTGGTTTTAAATGTATTCCTGTGGGAAAACCGGTCTGTCTCACGAGTTTTTCATGTCATGAGTGTGACGCTGGAATGGATTAAACTCGCAAGACGGGGTACAACTGTATATTCAATCAAAATGAACAAAATATGCACAGAATCAACATAAGAAGGAAAAATGAACTACATAATGAACAAACATGAAGACAATACTGATGCAGATAATCTACAAAATGAATAAAATCATTAAAAAAATGATCTAACAGAAAAGAAAATGAACAAAAATAAGCAAAATTATGAAAAAAAACTTCTTCATTATAACAAACATGAGAAAAATAGACAGTATCCGATTATATTACTTTTTGTGAGGATACGATCATCCCAAAGAAATGTATTTTAATCTTCCCAAATAATAAGCCATGGGTCTCCAAATCACTCAAAAACAGCATAAATCTGTGTAATATTAGTTTTATTGAGGGTGATGTGATTAACTACAGGGAGTTATAGAAATGGGTAAAGAGAAATTAAAATTGCCAGAAGGGAATGCTTGGTGCTGGTAGCTCACGGTCGGCTTGGGAGGGGGTGAAATCTATGATGGGGATCCCGCCTAAGAATGTCATGTTTAATGTTTATGATTTCAGTGAAGAACTGGCAGTTCTTAGGGACTCTGTTTTACTGATCATGATTTTAGTGAAGAGCTGACAGTTTTTAGAAATTCTGTTTTTATTGAGCATAGCTGTAGTGTGGAGCAAATTGTTTTTAATGGTATTGCTTTTAACCAGCATAATGTGGAAATAAACAGGGTAAAGGATGAGAAACTCTTGCAGAGTACTGGAGAAAGGTAGAGTCCAGGCCCTGATGGAATTGGGGGTCGAATTCTTAAAAACTGTGCTGAGGAGCTGTCAGATATTTTCTGTTTTGTCTTTTCTGCATCACTCCACCTCCACAAGGTTCCACGTATCTGGAAAGACTCAATTGTTCCTGTCCCAAAAATTAAGGCACCGAAATCCTTGAACGATTTCAGGCCTATAGCCCTCACTTCACTTGTCATGAAGACATTTGAAAAGGTCGTTGAAGAAGCGCTCCTGACTGTAGTGGAAGCAGAGTTGGATCCTCTCCAGTTTGCCTGCAGGTCAGGCAGGAGGGTGGACGATGCCATCAGTACATTACTGAACCTGACCCTGTCACACCTAGCGGACGCAAAGTCCCTAGTGCGGCTACTTTTTATTGACGTTTCCTCTGCTTTTAATTGTATCCAGCCTCATATTCTAGCTCAAAGGTTGTTAACCTCCCATGTTAGACCTGGGTTAGTATGTTGGCTGCTGGATTTTTTAATGGAACGTTCACAACGTGTGAAGGTCAACAGTGTTTTATCAGGTGTTCTTTTATCATCCACTAGATCTCCTCAAGGTTGTGTTTTATCTCCACTTCTATTCATTTTCTATACGAATGCTTGTCAGAGCCAACATGTGGGACATCACATCATTAAGTTCGCTGATGACTCCGTCATTGTTTCTCTGCTGAGCCAGGAGGAAACTGATCACGGCCCTGTGGTGGCAGATTTTATGAAATGGTGTCAGTCCTCTTTATTGAAAGTCAATGTAAATAAAACAAAGGAGATGATTTTGGATTTTAGCAAAAATCCGGCACCTGTCTCACCAGTCTGGATTGACAATCAGGCCATCAGTGTTGTCATGGAGTATAAATATCTTGGAATCCTTGTTGATGAGAAACTGACATTTGAACCACATGTTGACTCCACTTGCAAAAAGGTGCATCAGCGGTTGCATTTTTATGGTAAGCTCCGTAATTTTAATGTTGATAGCACTTTTATGAAGATGTTTCATCGAATCAGTGACCACGTTCTCTTTTATCTGTTGGTTTCAGGCCATTAACCAAAAAAAACAAAACACGACTACATGGACTGATTAAACTGTGCAGTAGGGTGGCATGAACAAATCTGAGCAACCTCACAGAGGTATATACGGTCAGAATGCTGAAAAGGGCGCATTCTGGTCTGTTCGACCTGGGACACCCGCTTCATATGCACTTTAGGTTACTGCCCTCAGGACGCCTATACATGTTGCCAAGAAGCAGAACCAACTGATATAAACTTGTTCATCCCAGCTGCTATTGCATTTTTAAATTCTACATAGTCTTTACTGAATTTTTTGGATATTCGTATGTCTTATGTCTGTTTCGCTGGCTACAAAACAAATTGCCCTTCGAGGATAATAAAAATTTCTTTGACTTTGAAAATAATCTGAAAATAACAAAAAATTCACAAAAACAAATAAAATAATAAATCAACTTAAAGAAAATGCTTAACAAATTAATAAACATTCAACAAAATAATCAGCAAAATAGTAAAGTAAGTGAATATAAACCAGAAAATGACCATAAATAAATAATAATAATGAGCAGAATAACCCACAAAAATTATCCAGGAAATGAACCAAAATTCACAAAAATTAAGAAAATAATTAAATGAATAAAATCAACAAAAATGTAACCAAATACTATGTGAAATGAACAAATAAATCAACAGATTCAACAAAAACAAGCAAAATAATCAAGGAAATGGGACAAAAATCCAAAAAAAAAAACCAAAAAAAAAAAGGACCAAATTGGTGTTAACATGTCGACAGTTAAAACATGTCATACGGCATGTGGTACATAAAGGGTATGAATATTATTTGCAGCTCTACAAACTTATTTTTTAAATTTTCTTTCTGTCCAAAAAATGCCTATTTAGGTTAAGGTTGCCAACCCCTGTTCTAGTGTCTAAATCATAACTGAGATGGTGGTATTAAAATAAAATAACATGGAGCACAGTCTTACCGGTAAAAATCCTTTCGTCAAACATGCTGGAATAGAAGAAGAAAAAACAGATCATTAGTCATGAGTCCAAACATGTTTAGCTCTGACTGCAAATAGAAAAATAATAGCACGAGCACTGTATATGTAAAGAAATGTGTCATTAACAGCTGTGAAGTACATTAACTGCTCTATCTGTCAATTGTTTCTGGTTCTTACAAAAAATGTCAACAGGCAGTTTGTTTGTGGGGTAATCTGTGTCTTCAGTGTAGACCCATTGAAATTTGCCTTGATAATTACAAGAGAGTGAACATTGTGACATAAAGCAGATTTAAAGTTAAACTATCAGTCTTTACTGTGAAGCAGTACAGATATAGACCAGCTAATGCGGTGCCGTTAATATAATCTTGTAAAGATACTAATTATCCTGTTGCTGTTTAGTCTTCTTTTTAACCATTTCACCTCACACTACGAGCTAGAGATAGAATGATTAATTGGAGCTAATGTTTTACAAACTATCAGTATTGACAGAAGTTGGAGCAAACGGAGGCTGCTAGTTAGTATTAGACACTGGAAATAATGACAAAATATTTTGCAGTTAATGGATTAAGGGGTAGAAAATGGATGGATGGATCTACAAATAAGTTGACTCATAAGTTGTCAGTGACTGCAATGTACTTACTTCTGTGTCTATTACTTCAATGTACAGTTGAGTTAAGAACACATCTTTTTTGATATGCATAACGTTTTCAGTGTCAACATTTTGGGGGCAGAGGGATTTTAGTGATTTCTTTAATATATCATACTTTAAAATGTGCTACTTGTCTTCCTGTGCCACAAACCCCTCCTCATCCTATCTGTTTACACTGTCCTCTGCAGCAAGGACGGCGTTAATAAACAGCATCAGTTGCAAATATTAAATGTGATTAAAAAATACAAAGTTAGAGTGACTGGTAATGAATGGCTCTACAAGTATCACACTACACACACTATGTGATTTCAGCTGCAACTGAGCCTGACTGGAACAGATAGTCTCTGTCAAACTGATTGGTCATGTTGTCCAAATTATATTCTGAAGTGTGTGTCCAGAGCAAGGCTTGCATTCGATTTCAACTGTGGATCTATTTGCTGCTCAACCAATCTGTTCCTAAGATATAAATTAAACTGTAATATGAAAATAGAAAAGGTGTTCGTGGCATGGAAAAAAAAACATTATATGAGAGCAACATTTTGTGGCTTACATGAACCAGTCAACCAGTGTAGAAGAATTACTGATCAGTATTCAAACACAGGCTACATCTAAAACCCTGATAGAAATGCTTAAAAATACACTGTGCATTGAAAAACAAAAGCAGAACACCAGAGCCTGCATCTGGATCATCTCTCAATGACAATGGAAATGTGATGTAATATTAAATTAAACACATTTCCTAATTGTATTAAACTAATGAGCTGCCTGCAGGATTCGTTAAAAGATGTTCTATCTCAAACAAGGCATGGTGGCTCATTTAAATTAGCTTACACAAATGCATGAAGGAGCAGCCGTTAGCACAATATGCTGGCAAGGCAGAGTCATTTGGGACTTGAATGGAAATGGTTTTAACAGTCAGAGGGACAGTGTGTTGAAGAAAAGGCATTCAGCCGGCAGATGGTATGGGCTGGCATGGATAGTCTTATCAAAATTATATTTTAGGCGATAACAGGACACTGTTGTTTGGGTACAATGAAGACACCCATGCTAAAAACGAGAGGTAAATGATGATCTGCACACACTGACCTAATTAGACCATACTGCTGAAATACCCCAACATAGTGTTTTTAGGGAAGAAGTATAACATGCTGTCAGAACTATGCAATTGTAATTTGTCATGTGATTTGCTTTTTCAAATCAACATTAAATAAATGTATGGTTAAATAAATGTGTGTTGTATTTTACATGTTTCCATAGGTATGAATGTGAGTGTGAATGGTTTTCTCTCTCTATGTGTCAGCCCTGCGATGAACTGGTGACTGAGTATACCCCGCATTTGCCCTAAATCAGCTGGGATAGCCCCTCCATCCAACCCTCGCGAGGATTAAGGGGTAGAAAATGGATGGATGGCATTACAGTTGTTTATAGCATGAATTATGCTAGGCTAGCAATTATATGTGTTCTGTTTATTGTGAGAGGTTGATTAGGCCACTTTAAAGGACAAATATTGTGGGAAAATAAGGGCTCATGTCTTTTCCTATTATAAAATATGTCTGGGTGTTCAAAAATAATGTTACACTATCCAAATTCTTACTTGCAAGAGGAAGAGCAAAAAAGCCCCGTTTTAGATAACTTGCTCTGAAAAAAGCTGTTTGGATTTATGGACATTTGTCATGTCACAAATACAGAACCACTGTCCTCAGTCAGTCCTATGGGACCACTAAACACCCCCAAAACCGTGCTGAAGTCCTGGGGTATGCAAACATTTTCATGATGGAATCCATGGCACAGACAGTAAAGGGTGTAGCCATCAGGAGCTCATTTGCATTTAACTCAACAGACACTGGAAAAGCCTGTATGATACAGGAATGAAAAGCAAAAGTAAACACACGGCTGAATGAATGATTTCAGTGGTTTTGCTGAAAAAAATAACGTGTAAATATATTTTTGGTTCATTACAGAAATCATGCCAGCCACTTTGAAAATCATGGACAGAGGTGGTGACATCATCAGTGAGCAAATAAATCAATCCAGAGCCTAAATCTTCCAAAACGTATCTGTGAAGATTCTCAGTCATCCAGGTCATGGTATCAAGGGCTTCTTCAGAACTAAAGAAGCTCCCTGGATAGGTAGCAAAACCTCTTCAAACCAAATTTCCAGTCCAGTCAACAGAAGGAAAACCACACGCCTTCCAAAATGTAGTGAAAACTTAAGAAAATCATGTTTTAGTTTGGTTATAATTAGTCAATATTTTATTAGAGTTAACAAATTACAGTAAGATCACGACTTTGAACATTGTCATATGATCTCCGTCCTTCATTGATAAATTAATTAGATTAAAATAAATAGCTCTACTATTAGTTTATATACCGTTTGACTATGAAGCGGATTCCATGGCGTTCATCCAGGATGCGTTTGAGTTTAGGAACCCCGTAGGTGCAGGGCCTCTTGAAGGGGATCTGGTCAGGGATACCAATGATCTCCACAGCTCCAGGGTCACACGCAATTTTGCGGTAGGGAACAGGCACCATGTGATCCAGACCCAGAGCCTCAGCTGGAGGTATAAACCAGGAAAAATTAAATACTGGAAGTGATAAATGAAGGTAATTCCAGCCAATGGAGAGTGAAGACTTCAGTATAATTTGTATCATATAATCATCCTGTATATTTGTAGTATCGCTGTCCTGTGAGGACCACATATTTTAAAAAGGTCAACTTGTCATAAAAAATCAATTTTACTACACAAGAAAATGATGAAAAGTGTCAAAGTGCCTAAAGCTGTAAGACAAATCTAGTGAAGTAAAAAAGTACAAGATTTGACCCTGAGGGGTAAAATGGAAATACAACTGTACAAAGGAAATGGACAAGGATCTGAAATTTATACTTAAGTACAACACTGCAGTAAAAGCACTTAGATTTCAATTTTATTCCTCCACTTCAAAATTATAACAAGAAGATTTCTTTTACCATTCAGCAACAGGGTGGAAAAGGAAGAACTAAATAAAGAACTAACCCAAATCCATCACAATCCATACTCATGCACAAAATCATCCCTCTGCTTGAACTATTGAAGAGACTTCTTTACGTTAAAACCTGTGTGATATATTTACTTACCGTATCTGCTGTTGAACAAGATCTGAACACATTCTCTCAAAGTATTAATGTCTTCAGTTTCTCGAATGAAAGAGTCCCATTTTTCTACAAGAGAAGTGGAAAATTAACCATTTCTTTCTGCCTTTGTTATTGTTTATTTGACATATAAATGTTCTTTGTTTCATTGCGGTAAAGATCTGAAATTAATCGTCTTATAGGATTACTACTGAGATCTTAGTAGCTTAGCCCTAAATGGTGAAGCGGTAGCCTTGGTTTAGTCAATAATGCTTGGCTACTGTATGAACCTGCAGATCCAAGGAGGAAGACAGGAGAGAAAGTGAAGCTAAAATGTTGCTCTGGAACAGCAAGTATTGAATTTTTTCACCAGCCTTAGATATTACAACGTTACTGAGGCCACTTAAAAAGCTGCATGACATCCGCCATTCAAAATATTTAAACCAAATACTGGATGCCACATACATACTGTGTAAGCATTTAACTGAGGCTAGAAGTTTCTTTGGAAACCTACCTGATTTTTCATGCACTATGGAGAAAAGCAGCCTCTTCGAGATATGAATGCCAGGAGGGCTCTGACCCTGCTCTCCTGTTAATCTAGGTGTTTCATCTAAAAATACCAAAAACAAGTTGCATACATTATAATCAAGTCATTTGCATAGAAACATTCACTGTGTATCATCAGGGGGTGACAAATATGTTTTCAGGGCTGATGGTGATTATTACTAGACCAAAAACTAATATTTGGAACAGAAACATATTGCATTAAAAGTGAAAATCTTGGCAAAAAAAAACACAAAACATCAATGATTGTATTATTATTGTAACCTTTCCACTCATTACAATGCAATACAGACAGGACAGTACGGGTGCTGAAAGGCTGAAATTCTTAGTCACATGTAACCAATCAGTGCTGTAAGACTTTGCTGTGGAACACAGAATTGTAAAAATGCTGAATATCTAATCTAATAATCAGCCTTGCCAATGAGTGATTGGCCCCTGCTTTATATCTATCCATAGAGCAGCTGCACACTTCGGTTTTTTCCTGCCTAAATTATTCAAATATCTGAAAAGTGACAAGAATAAATAAGAAAAGTCTTCTGTCAGGGTGTTTGCTACAGTTTCCAAGTATGACATCTACTCTAGAAATTCAACATATTTCAATTATTCAAACAGAAGTGTATGCAGCCAACTTATGCTGGCTGGCACTTAACTAATTTTCAGAAGTATGTACATACTGTAACAAGAAAATATACAGGATACAAAGTGCTGCTCTGTGAATGAAATAACAAGTGGTGTAACGCTTTAAAGCTCATTCACAGGTGGTACATTTCTAAATGGGAGCGAACAAAACATCAAATCATATTTTTAAGAGCAATCCATGCTTTTAATTGGTACTTTTCTGAGTTTTGAAATGTACTGTAGAGCAGGGGTCCCCAACCCCTGGTCCGCGGACTGGTACCAGTCCGTGGACCATTTGATACCGGTCCGCAAACAAAATATTTCATGGTACAAATTAT
>JAQQAE010005921.1:0-17165 GCA_029823295.1 Pseudamia nigra
CACAAGGATTAAGGGGTAGAAAATGGATGGATGGATGTTTATGGTCATTATAGTCTGCTAAAACAATAAACCCAAAGTGGCCTAAGACTGTATTGTAAAATGATATTCAATGAAATGTAAAACTTTGTTGAAATGTATTTGAGTTGGCTGCCAAACTCAATAAGCTAAAATGTCATATGTATTGTTGGTTTTCCCATTATATTTGTCACACTTCAATGTGTTGGATCACGAAGGGGTTTTTGTTTAATTAAACTAAGATAACCTGAGTCAATGCAAAATGTGTTTTTAAATAATGATTTCATTTATTTAGGCGAAAAAGCTGTACCTACTTGGACCTATTGGAAAAAGTATTTCCCACTAAAATAATGACCGGTTGTGCCATCGTTTGCAGCAACAACAGCAATTAAGCTTTTGCAATAAATGGCAGTGAGTCTTTCAGAATGCTGTGGAGGAATTTTGTCCCACTCTTCTTGCCACAGCATTTTGAGCCTTTGTGTTCTTTTTGGTCAGCAGTTGTAGTCATCTCAGAACTCTGCTACGGATGCCATTTTTACCCAGTCTTGTATTGTTGAATCATGAACCTTAATTGAAGTGATGCCTGCAGTTGAGATATTCTGGGTTCTTCTGTGACCTCCTGGATGACTTGGAGTATTTGTGGTAAACCTGCCACTCCTGGGAAGGTTCACAACTGTTCTGAGTTTTCTCCATTTGTGAATAATGGCCGTGGTTTCACTGGAGTCCCAAAGCCTTAGAAATGGCTTTGTACCCCTTCCCAGACTGACACATGCCAGTGACTTTGTTTCTCATCTTTAAATCAGAGCATGATATGTTGCTTTTTGGGCTCTTTTACCCTACTCCACTTTGTTGCCTCATGTGGCTAGTGAAAATGAGCTCATTCGTCCAAAAACGTGGTTATTCACAGTTAATTTGTGATTTTAATAAGGGGATGTGAGGGGACACTTTTTCACACAGGAAGAATTGGCTAGAATTCATTAGTAAATGAAATCAGAATTAAAATTTAACAAAGCATTTTGTATTAATAATGAGGTTTGTTTGGACATGTGAAATATTTAAGTGTGACAAATACACAAGAAATAAGGTATCATTTCATATTTCAAATCCAACGAATTACCACAAAGTTTTTTTCTTTGTGGACAGATGGAAAGAGATCATTGTTGTAATTAGTGAAAGCGGTAAAGAGTGACAGAAGGTGTGTGCACTGTGCCAGCATCATCTTTTAGTCCTCTTTTTTCAGTTGCGGACAGTCTCCATCTCTGTTTCTGTGGGTTTATTCCAACTGCTCATTTGTACCATTAAATCCAAATTGGACTTTGGGCAGGAGTCTTTGCCTAACATAAGATAAGAAGAGGTAACAAGGTGGTGAGATGTTGAACATTCCTGCTCACATTCCTCTCTTTGGTGTAAAAAGGGGGAGACGAGCACCATGCCTCATTAGATAACCCACAAAGGCCAGGCTCCGTTCTTATTTGAAATGGGTTTTTCCCCATATTTGGATTGCCCTCCAGGGCACCCACTGCGCATTCACTATCTTGTCATTCCCTCGTGAGCATATTTTACTACTGCAGGTCTGCCTGGGTGAGCGGCCAGCTTTATTGCCACGGAGCGCAGCACCTGTTCCCCTGTCCGGTGTGATGTATAATTCACTATGTGGAGAATTTCAATCAGTTTAGGAAGAGGTGGCCTCGAAGATGAAAGGTTCACACATGTCACTGTTTCAACAAGGGGATCAGTAGGGGCCCATTTAACCCACTGTCAGCCACTTTAACTCGCCTACAATTTTAAAGCTCCTCCGTTTCCTGAATTCAAATCAACCCATCCCCCTCTATACATTCTCCCTCTCTTTCACTCCTCTTCACACCCAGCTTTAAAGCTCAGATATCATTTAGGAACTTGGGATGTTGCAGCACTGTTACCATGGATATCGATGGCATTCATTTGGGGATTCATGGCCGGTGTCGGGCAATGTCACCCTGTCTTTCAGGCTGATGTCACCCCAAACTATTGAGTGGGAAGAGAGAGAACATGGGCAGATATGGAGAAAAGCGGGGGTCGTTGAATTATATGTGCATATGAAGAGGGCTGGAGCAGCTTGGGCGCGTCATTCTGGCAGCTTTTGTGATCCCCATGTCTGCTGGGGGAAGTGGCACAGAGACACAGATGTACTCCCCAGAGACCTGCAGTAATGTGTTGTTTGTTGTTCTATCTCTACTCTCTACTTTCTCTTGTCTCTCCTCTGTCCACTAACCCCAACCGGTCGAGGCAGATGGCCGCCTACTCTGAGCCGCTGGTTCTGCTGGAGGTTTTTCTCTTCTGTTAAAAGAAGTTTTTCCTCCCCCCTGTCACCCTTGGCTTGCTCTCGGTGGTTCTGTTGGGTTTACTCTTTGTATAGTCATGAGGTCTTGGCCTCGAATTGTGAAGTCTAGAGATAATCAGCGATTATGATTGGCGCTATACAAATAAAATTGAATTGAATTGAATTAATGGAGGTCCCTCAGGGACACAGTTACATTGATTATTTACACATCAGAAATACAAATTATTTTCATAAAAAGGCACCAGTGTTGAAACAATCAATCAGCTGACAGTTGATTAAATTACAGTTTAAGTCAGATTGTCAAGTCAGTAGTTGATAAATAACAAAATTATATTACAAAATGAAATTTGTTGTTTTTGTCATTCAACAGAAGGTGTGTCAAACTCACTGCCTTTCTACGTTTTATGTACAGTAGGTCTTTTCATATTTATGTTGTGAATTGGGTATTTTTTTGCTGTTTCCGGACTTTGGCCAGGACAAATCTAGCATTTTCGAAGAAAGCTGATGCATATTCAGCTTTTATAGTTCAAATTTTCAAAAAATCTATAGTTATAGTATCAGAAGTATGTTTGGGTTGAACCTTTTAAAAACACACTTGCTTCTTGGATTTTTGTTATTGTATAGTCACTATTTTATCATAGATTTTTGTTATCACTTATCTTGTTGCCTATTTTATAGACTACCTAATTAATTACTGGGTCTATACAATGTTAAAAGTGTTAACCACTGCTTCCCAAATATCCTCAAATGCTTTATTTTCTAAACAAGATGTTCAGGTTGCTTTCACAGAGGACGAAAGAAAACAGAAAATATTTAAATTAAGAAGCTACAATCAGTTAATTATCAATTATTTCCTGAAAAAAGACTCATTAAAATAGTTATTGTAAAATTCAGTAGTGGATTAATCAGTTCTGGTGAATTTATGAAAAGAGAATCTGTTTTATTGACTACAAACCCAAAATTATTTTACTACGGCTTAAAAGTACTTTTGTGGTTTCATATTACTGTAAATGGTATATATATATATTTTAATTGAGTGTTTTTTCATGGATTAAACCAGCTTTTTTGAATGAAACATGGTGTCACTTCAATCAATATTCTAACTTTTTTTTTACTAAATAATTACTTGAAAAGATCAACAACAACATATGGAGAGAGGACATGTTATTTTTTTGTCATTTATGTTAGTTTCAGCTTTCTGCTTCTCTTGGTTTTCTTACTGTAAACTGAATACCTTCCAAGTTATGAACTTGAGTAAAATAAAACCCCATTTTGGATACAGTTTTCTTTATATTTATAGTTTCAACACTAAACGAATACTGGCCCAGACGAGACGCCTCAAGCTCTGTAATTATCAGAATTCCTAACAATAATACCTAAAGGAAATCCTGTGAAACATACTCTCCTGTACAGGTCACTCATACACTGGCGCACACACTCATGCAACAACTGCTCCGGCACACCCACTGATACTTAGACACACACTTCCCCCATCTTTCATTCAGCCACTTCTTTTCCTCTCTGCCTTAACTCTCCCTCTCCATCTTCCCCCTCCCTCCTCCCTCCAGCATGGGCCGTCATTAGTTTCCATGGTGACAGTTGGGAGGCATTATTGCCGGCTGAGAACTGCTCCTGGGTTCCTTTCAGAGCGGCGGCGGCAGAGGCATTGTTTAGTCCGCTGCTCTGAATGGTGCAGGGATCAGGGACGGGGAGAGCGCAGGACAGGAGCACATTTTTTTGGGGCTGGGACAGTGCGTTGTAGAGGGTGAGGGGAGGTGGAGGAGGAGGAGGAGGAGGAGGAGGAGAGAGCGAAGAGAGAGAGAAGGAGAGAGAGAGAGAGTGAGGCAGCGTAGTAGTTAGAGAGTCGTAGAGGGAACAGGAGTAATAGCGGTAGCATGCCAGCGTTACTACAGCATCCAGACTCCTCAAACAGCCTGCTCCTGTTTTTGTGTTGAACTCCATCCGAGTCTGCTTTTTGTATTTACGCGGCAAGTGAGAACAGGATTAACAGATTTCAAGCGGAAAGTGAAAACAAGAAACTCGGAACACTGATGGCAAACTGAGTTGACCTGGTGAGTTACTATTGCTGCTTTAGTCATCTTCTGCTTGACTGAAATATGCGTGTACTTGAGCTTTAATTCATCACGACCAACCTCTGTTTGTAAGTGCATGAGTATGTAGCAGGTGCTCCTGCTCCAAATGCATGTTTTCCTCTTATGTTTGGGTGGGTGGGCTCAGATCCGTCTGCTGAATGTGGGCTAATTCTTGCTGCCTTCTGAAATATACATGCCCATGTGCATGTTTTATTGAGACTGAACATTGGGGGCAATTTTCTGCTGCTTTGATTCCTCCCTGCAGTGTTTTTTCAGGGAATTTCTGAGAAGGACAGTGTGTTTTGCTTCCCCTGTCTTCTTCTCCAGTTTGTTTGGATTTCTCTTTGATTTATATGACATTGGCTAATTAGGAGTGAAAGCTAAGCCCTGTGGCTCCTTGAACAAGTGATGTGTGCTGAGTAATGCCGTAAGCAGCATCCAGTGCCAAGGGGTGTTTTTGGTTCATTGCCCCCATCCTGTCTTCCTGATAAAATATCACAACACATACCATGCGCTGACATTTTTACAACTTTGAGTAAATAGAAGGAGCAGCTGAGGTTGGATTTTGCAAAAGTGACAAAGTGATGACCACTGCTGTCTCTCTGATGTAATTACATGACTTCATGCTATACGTTTAAACCTCAAGCAGTCAAACAGCCTCACATATTCACTTATTCGCTGATGTGTTTGTATTGAGTCTCATAGGGCTTTCTTTGGGTACACTATAATTTAGCTGAGTAGGGAGTTGTCTTAAGGAGTTGGAGAAGTGTTTCCATGACAACCGGCAGCAGCTGTGTGAGGCGTGCTGAGGCTGAGTGTGTGGCAGACACTGTGGCATTGCCTAGAGACTGAGAGACTCTGTTTAATCAATGACCTTTTGACCCAGATCAATGGGATGGTGCTGAGCCAAGAAGCTACAGGCTCTGGGTGACACATATACCGTGTTGTTGTACAACAGCTGTATGGTTATGGCTGCTTTCATTTCCAGGAACATCACAGACTTCACTGGGATCAGAGCGGCCTGATCCTCTTGGATTGGTGGTGGTATTAGAGCGTACACAAGCCTCTCATTCTATATCTGCATAATCATTTATCTTAGTTGGATTTATTTTAAATGTAAATTACATGCAGCCTCTGAATCTTCAAATCTCCCCTGGTGCCAAATATCAAAAGATGAGCCTCCTTAAGCTGGATAATTTATGCACAGAATTAAAGAAACAAAAAAGAGGTTTTAAAATGACAAAACCATTACTTAGGAAAAACATTTTCCTAATTACATTAAAGAAGACATATTGTAGCCCTCTTAAGTAAGTTGCTTTAATTGTCACACATTCCTATAATGTGTATTTTAAATTTCAGCTCAATATGCCACAGAGGTCACATATATCTGCTTTTAGCACCCTATCAAACAGCCTGTTACAGTGGGTGTCACTTGAAATGCAAATGTGCTCTGGTTGACCATGCCCCTTTTCCTGTCTGAGCCATGGATTCCATCGCTTACGTAGACTCTCTGGCACATTATTCCGGGATGTCAAGTTGGTTTTGTTCATTCTGGTTAAGTCAGAACAGTGACAGAGGACAGTGATTGTATAGGTGTGGCATCATAAATCTCCAGAAATCCAAATGGCTTGTTTCAGATCCAGTTATCTGTGTTTTTCTCCTTCAAGTGACAATTTTTATGCATATTTGAATATTTTTTAGAGTTTGCATACCATTTTATAATAGAAAATGACAGAAAATCTCATTTTTCACAATGTCTCCTTTACAGTTTGATTTTGGGGTTTGAATCTTAATTGCACTTCTAGCTGTGTGGTAAAAGTTAGGCAGTGTCCAAATAATTGATGCTGAGTGCTGAATGATTTATTGTGGAGAATGGTGTTGCAGAAAAATACTATTAGCATAACAAGAAGGGTGGTCCTCATTCAAATCTTGCAGTCTGGGGTCAGGGACTTTAAAAAAAAGTGAAAAAAATGAACTGTGAAACAGTCTAAACAAACACACAAACTCTTGTACAAGCCACAAACATCATACATAGGAAGGCTGCCATGTAGAAACCACTTGGACTCAAGGCCAATGCGCAAAGACTTACAGAGTAAGTGGTGAGTGAGGCAAAATGTAGGAAACCCAGGGCAGTGGGAAAAGTAATGAGTCATGTTTCACCCCTTTCCTTCATCTGGACAGGTTTACGTTTGGAGAAAGCCAAAGGAAAGGATGTCTTTCACCCACAATGGCCACAACTATGTAGGCGTGGGTCTGTAACAGTGCTAACAGTCATTCTGTCACATACGGTCTTTAACGCTAGAACCACCAGGTTTCCTATAAACCTAAAACAGCCAATCCGGTGAACTTTATTCAGGCACCATTACTAGTCCACAAAAATGTCTTCTGTTATTGTATTCTCTTCAGCAAATAAGTTCTCAAGTCATAACATCACTTATTATTCGTGGTTTTTCCTAGTTTTCAGCTGATGCAAAATTGTGGATGCAGATGTTGCGTCATTGGTCAACAATATATTATTGTTACTACGTGTATATATTTTTACTGTAGGACGAGCGTAAGTTTCATTTGTGTGGATTTTATATTGTCTTTGATGCTCTGCCTGTTGTTGATGCAGTGATGTTGTCTGTTGTGTCTTCTCTATGTCAAGTACTATGCTGCAACACAAATTTCTCATTTGGGGACAATAAAGATATACAATACAATATGACACATCAGAATCAGCTTTATTCTCCAAGTATGTAAACACATACAGGGAATTTTCTGCCGACAGTTATTGTCTCTCTGGTAAAGAGTAACAAGTAATGAAATGTTTAAGAGAAAATAATAAGAACTCTTTAGACACACATCTGTCTATATACAAATATACAACAAAAGTGCAACATGAAAGATCAAAGTGATGTCAGTGCAGTAGTGAAGAGTGCAGCCTGTTGGTAAGTTAATCACAATAAAAATGACACTGAAAATTAACTTTATAAGAAAATATCCCATTTTTCCCCCCGTAAATCTTCTGTCTATTTTCCGATCACACTTAAACAAATACTGTTGCCTAAACTATTAAACATAAATTGTGCAAAAATCAATGCATTTCAATTTGGGTAAATTTCACCTCGTAGTGATAATATTTTTACTTGGGATTTATGTGGAGTTTATTTAACTAGATGGAGTGCAATTCAACCTGATTTTAGGAGAAGTAAAATTATGCACAACTGAAAACCAGCTACAGGTCATTTTGACCCATTCATTCAAAACTCAAGACTTTCTTGCAATTAGATAAACACTGGTGTTTTGATCACGCTATCCTCCTTATTTGGATGTAAATGCAACAAAATCATGCTTTCTCTTTCATACCTTGAATGAATGACGAGGGTGGAAATACTCCATATTGGTCAGAGCATTTGAAGGATTTCTGCTGATGCTGACACAGAAAACCACACACACACACACCCACACACTGAAAAACAGTCTGATACCTCATAAAACAGTCACTCTGATTAGTGTGCTCCATCACTGAGGTAATTATACCCACAACTTCCTCTTCACTCAGGGCACCTGGGGTCTTCCTCCACTTAGTGGTGATGGCATTTCCTGTGGTGATGGCATGATGATTATGGGACTCAGCAAAAAAAGAAATGACAAGTGATTAGGTGATGATGGATTGGCAGGCAATGCTGCCACTCGCTGAATGGAAATAGGTGGTATGTGTTTGCGTGTCTTGTGGTCATTTAAACACAGAGTATTTCCAGTCTGATAGCCATTTCACTTAAGGTTTAAACTTTCACCTACATCCTCCAGGCTGAACAGTAAGAAGACAAGCGTTTTGTTTTCTAGTGTCTCGTGTGTCGTTGCATGTTTGCGCATACATGCTCGTATGTGCGTGTCCTTTACTCCTCCATTTGGTCTGGGCGCTCAGTCGGAAAGTGTTAGAAGCCCTCTTGTCTCCACTGAAGCATGTGTGTTGTCTTTGAACAAGTATTCAGTATCAGACAGGAGGGATGGAGAAATTACACGCAAACGCACAAACACAAACCCGCCAAACTCGGTCAGTAGTAACAGTAAACATCTTGTCGTTGACCTCCATCAGGCGCGGAAGCCATATGCCTCTAATTTCTGTCTCTTGCTCAGTTCAAAGGCTGCAAGGTTTGAGTGTTAATGCTAAAAGTGTGTCTTTGTAGATGTGTTTGCGCTGGGAATGCTGAGCGATGGCCTTTAGAGCCTAGTAACAAGATATTTAATGAATTCTGCCAGGGGGGAAAGTGTTTTTGTGTGTGCTTGCACATCACAGTTTTAAATGTACTTTTTCCCTTTAGGGGTGTTTGACTCGAGTATCCCTTCCTGCCATGTTCACATCAGGGGGCACTTTAATGTCTGCTTGTAAATAGTCAGTACCTGTGCATACATCGGGCTACTTGCAGTCATAAAATACAATTAATGGTTACTTTTCAGTGGTCTTTTAGAGTTTTAGTGACCTCTCAACCACAAAATGTAAAAATATAGAACTAAGAAAGGGAAAATTGTGGTTATTTTGTATCACTATGTGTGAGAAAACTGGATTTTGTTTGTCAGGACACAGACAACTTTGTTCCTATTCATCACTCATGGATCTGTGGATGCTGACAAAAATAAAAGTAGTAGAAGAGCTTCACTAATTACTCCCTTTTTAAATGCTGCTTTGTCCATCAGACCCCCTCCAGAGGTCAGCAGTTGCATGTAACACAGGTGACAGATGACAGATGGACACAACTGTCGGCTGCAGGCAGTTGTGGTCTTGGCAGCTCTTTTGTGTAGAAATTTTAAACAAGGGCTATGATTTAGCTAATAGTCAAATGAAAGATGATATGACAGGTTAGGTAAGGTAGTTCCAAGGTTTCCCACAATAGAAAAGGCTTGCTACCTCAACTGAAATGAGACTGTCTATACTCAGAGCGAGCATAATTACAACAAAATCACAGTGTGAGGCAGAGGCCGAGATTGTTGTATGGTAAATAAAGTCATCAAAAGACAAATTGAGGAAATTATTCTGATCACTGATGTATTATAGACAGTACATTGTGGATACTTTGCAAAATCCTTTACTATGGCTGTTTTTTTTGTTTACTATACTGTAGTATTTTTGAATAATATTGTCTGTTTGCCCAAATATTTTATTTTACAGATAAACAAAATATATGTAGATCTCTTGTATGATCTCTAGACTAACTTGCTCAGCTTGATTACACCTGGTAAACTGAGTCTGATCCACTGTCTTCAGTAGATATATCTATGCTCTTGATATTTTCATACAGCTGTATGTCAGTGCCTGTATCAGACTGAAGTGCTAACACTGGTCTCATACATCAGACTCAGTGTTTAGGAAGTTGGCGCTCAACATCTCCTGTGTGGGTAGACTACCATGGCTCAGAGCAATGAGAGGGGAAATACTGGAGCCATTAGAGAGGAAACAGGAGCCTTTATTAGTCTGTCTAGTGTACACCTGGCTTCTATAAGAGGCCATTCACTGTACAGTGATTTGTTTGTGTGTCTTCATGGTATTTCTTGGCTTCTTGCTCTCATGTCTTAGCTAATTCTGCCTTCCACAAACCTCAGCTCGAGGAGGAGGTTTTGGTGATTTAAATTTCCATTTAAAGCTCCCTGTATATGGATTCAGGCTTTTCATTGACATTTAAAGGTATCTCAGTTTTCAAAAAAGAGTGACTCATCTGAGAAACTGCAGCCATGTACTGGTGTCAAGCGCTTTTCTCTGAAGTTCAGACTGGCTGTCAGGAGCAGCTCCTTGCTGGAGAGCTCCCAGTGCTGACGCTGCCTTTCAGAAGCCAAGTGACATTTTGAAAATGATTCTGACG
The DNA here is from genome assembly GCA_029823295.1 of Pseudamia nigra. NCBI lineage: Eukaryota > Metazoa > Chordata > Actinopteri > Kurtiformes > Apogonidae > Pseudamia > Pseudamia nigra. Next base: position 10,269 of record JAQQAE010005921.1, read on the forward strand.
TCAAAGAAGGCACATTGGTGTTGAGGGCACACTGTTCCTTTTGTCTCTTTGTATATGTTGGTAAGAGTCCAGTTTGTATCAGCACTGATGATCAGGAGCAGAGATTCTGAGTTAACCCCAGTTCCTCACCCTAAACCCTGCTTTTTCATCAGCCCAGCCCCTTTTCGTCCAAGTCCATCCACTGAGACCGGACTTAACTGGACTGGAATTAGCAACACATTGACCTATACTGGGCAGGACCGGCTGCTTTGGGACACTTTGACTGTCAACAGCCTTATGGACGCTCCCCTTCCAAAGGTGATATCCATCCTGCCTGGAACAGATGTAGGGTGGTGCGGTGGGTGGCATTCCACCCACCACATAGCCCCGTGGCACTGTGGGGGGTACAACAGACAGAAAACACAGTTTGTCTGTGAAAGACTGAGTTTAATACATGTAGTTGCAAAGTATGGACGAAGTCTAAGAAGTCTCAAAGTCAAAATATGTAAAACTAATGAATTAAAATGTATAAAAACAATTAAGAATATGTTACATATTGTTACATTTCTGTACTGCTATGGCCAAATGCAGTGAAATCTAGCATTTTATTCAAAGTGAATACTCATTTAAGTTGGTCACTGTCACTATATTCCCTTTACTATTGTTAAAGTTTAATATTAATACTTGTAGCAGTTTCATTTAATTTAAAATGAGATAACATTAATATGCATAAAACTTTCCATTCTGTGAAGATAAAACTCTGCTGCTTTTATTATTGCTTTAATTTTAAGCAACGTGTGGATTTAAAACTGTTTGATATATATTTTTCAATTTGTTGCTTTTGGTCCTAAAAGACATCAGCAAAAATTTTGAATCATCTTGTGACATATTCCAGTGAATATTTAGAACATACTTAAACATTTTACTTAAAATTAGTTTAATATTATTTTAAATCAAATATAATTACTTAAGTGTTTGCTGTTTTTTGGTTGTTAAAACTTCAAGTAGTATCCATAATGAATTAATCATCAATCCCAAGGCATACACACCCTCCGAAAAACGTACATGATATCAAATTAAATTTTCCTGCCTTTCTCTGATTATTTGCCACAACCGTTAGAAAAGCTGAATTCAGAGAACTCTGTCCACGTCGCCGCTACCAACTCTTGTTCTATGAGGGAACGCTGGCTTTTCCAGAGGTGTAATTCTGTGGTCACAAGCAGTGCTTTTGGTTCACAGTGAAATCTTTTCCTGGTGTGTGTTGTGCTTTATTTGGGAAAGCGAGTGACTTGGTCTGCAGTGTTTTTGGTAGCTGCTGAATGTTTTTCTGTGGTCGCAGTGGAACACTTTGCTGCGTGCTGTAAACTGTTAGCACATCACAGTGTAATGGTAACAATGTTGACATGAGTTAAGTGTCAGAGTAATTTGGCGGTCTGTACTGCAGATGGTTTTCTGTACAGTTAAGCAGTCAGCATAAGCAACAGAACATATGCATGCTTAACATGTGTACCCATGCACACGTGTTAGTGTGCGTGCATATTGAGGTTGGTTCTACAGACAGTGCTCACAGCATCCATTGATGCGTCCCTCACAATCAATCACTCTGTCAACTGCTTCGACATTTTTTAACTGCTTCTGTCCACATCAGTGATTGGTTAATGCCACCAGTCAATATATGCTAAAATAATCAATTCATTTCACAGTTCAGAGACCTTTAGTTAGATGGTGGTCTAATCAGCCAGAGGATTCATGTGGACTGTTCTCATTATAATACGTTCTTCTCTGGACTGGGAATGATTGAAATTTGTTTTGAAAATGCTATTTCAGGCTTTGGGTGCTAGTGACTCATGGAGCAGACCTGTGTTTGGTAAAACTCCCCCACCCCCAGTGGGTATGGAAAGAGCTGGAGTATTTTTTCCAGCACCAGAAGTTACAAATTTCCCCTTGCTAATGAAGGTGCGTTAGTGTTTAGAGAGTGGACGAAAAGGACGAGATGGGCTCTGCCACTCAGTGTCGCCTTAATTGTTCCGCAGGACAGACAGTTTGGTTTTAACATTACACAGCAACAGACTCAATTGAGAGCTGTTACAGTAGGGCTCAGTTGTTTCTGGGACAGTCAGGCAGTCATCTCCACTGGCAGGTTTGTAAGCCCCCTTGTTCTGTGTGTGTGTGTGTGTGTGTGTGTGTGTGTTGGCCTAATTGCCAATCTGTGGCGGTTTCCTTTACAGTAATGCCCACAGCTACTCTGCTGTGCTGTACCCAGACAAGCAGCGGTTTACTTCTCTGCACTGTCTTATAGAAGTTTGCTTGTACTGTAGTGATCATGGGCAGAAGCTGAGAGGTCAGTGGGTTTTATGATAATTGTAAAATTCGATTCAACCCTGTGTCATGTTCCAGCACCACTGTCTTACTGTACCTACTACACACTCCCAAGTGTTCATCGGTAACATGTGCAGTACTTGTGTCATGGTGTGAGGCGTCTCCTGTGACACCCCTGCTCTTCTTTTCATTCTCAAGGCATCAGGGGTTAATGACGGGTGTTTGACCTACTTTATGCCTGTGTCCTTTTCCATATTTTTTGCATATATTGCATTTCTGACAGACTATGGATGGTATTTTCTCTCACTTTTAACCCTCTGGAAATGTAAAGAACATGTTTTATTCATTTGATACTTTTTTGTCCACTTTTACCAATTGTGCTGAAAGTTAACAAGTTCTTTATAGTACACCATGACCTACCTACTATATTAGAAATATAGATCAACGTTGTTGCCATGGTGATAGGCCCCTCTGCTTTTCTCAGGACACAGTGAAGGATTGTTTCTAGAGAAGCTTGATTTTAAACAGGGGCTTGTTACTGACCACACCACATTACATCGGCAGTTATATTTGTGTTTTTGTCTCCATTTGTTTACTTATGTGTCTTATAAGCATAGACGAGTACTGATTTACTATTTTTCATCATCATAATCTTCTTTATATGTGTTTTCACATTCTTGTCTCTCATGCCTCTGACTTTCCAGCAAATCTACATTTTATCAGAACACTTTATTACCATATACTAAGGGTATATGGTAGAATTTGAGACGATAGAAAAATGTCTGCAATTTCACACTATGATAAGAAGGACTTCCACCGGCCAAGACAAAACAAGGATGAAAAGAGTTTCAACACTGCTTACTGAATTTATTAGACCACCACCCAGTGTAAGGTTTATGCCACAGCTGGTCTAAATTAACATGGTACTGGTAATTAATGGTTAATCCATTATTGCTATTAATTTTGCTCAATTCAGGAGGAGCTTAGGGAGGTGGAGGACATTATTTATCGGCTTTGTGGGCAAGCAATGGACATGTGAGAGCACTGACATGGCAGAATGAATGGAGACCCTAGGTTTTAAACATACAGCTGGTTAGGGGTGTGTAAGGCAAGGATGATAGTGATTGCATAGAAAATTAGGCACAGACTTCCACACCTGCCTGAAGTACACATAGGCTTCATTTGTTTTATACACTGCCCCTCCAAAAAAGTCACTGCCTGGATGTAACTCAGCACATACAGTAGTTCAGAGCCTCCCATTGGATAATTACTGCAATTGCAACAAGTTATTTAACCCTAACTGATGCAGTGAGTAGCTTCTCATTTCTTAAACAACTTTGTCAAAGACACATCCTGAAATGATGTTAATCTGTTTCAGAAGGATCAAATTATTGGCATCAAGCAAAGAAAACATCTGAGAACATTGATGAAACTACTAAAAGACGGTTAAGAACTGTCCAACACATGATTAAAAACTGGAAGGATAGTGGGGAACCACCATCTTTGAGGAAGAACTATGGTCAGACGGCGGTCACTTAAATGTTTGGTGAAATCAAATCATAAAAAATATAGTAGAATTCAGGGCTATGTTTAATAGTGAAAGTAAGAGCATTTCCACACACAATGTGAAGAGAACTCAGGGGACTGGGACTAAACAGCTGTGCAGCCTTATGAAAATCAGTTAGGCTAATTGGAAAAAAGGCTTCAATTTGCTAGGGAGCATAAAGATTGGATTTACCCTGTTCCAGAGTGATGGGGCATCAGGGTAAGAAGAGAGGTGGATGAAGTGATCACCCATCATGCCTAGTGCCTACTGTACAAGCCTGTGGGGATAGGTTCAGCAATATTATGTGTCCAAACAATAAGGTCACCTGACTACCACAATATATTGAATGACCATTATTATTCCATCAATGGATGGATGGCACAGGCATATTCCAAGATGATAATGTCAGGATTTGTCGGGCTCAAATTGTGAAAGAGCAGTTCAGGGAGCATGAGACATCATTTTCATGCATAGATTGGACACCACAGAGTCCAGACCTTAACAGGCACACATATACTGTACTGTAGTACTCTAAAATTTTTATCCATTGCATGTTACTAAGCTGTTTGGATGTGCAAAATACCACATTTGTTATGGTATCTCATAAAGTGCATCTTTCTTTGGAAGTTGTCTGAATGAGTCGGCTTTCCTATAAGTCCTCATGTTTTTCCAACTTTGCTGCTGGAAGACCATCAGCTCAGAGTTTACGTCACTCCAAGCGTAAATGGAATGTACCATACCAGTCACAAGCCTGTGCGGTTCTAGTGCCATCCAAACCCCGGCTAAACTGAGAGGGTTACATCAGGAAAGGCTTCCAATGTAAAATTCAGCCAAAATAAATATGCAAATCTTCAAATCCAACTGAAAGCAGATGATTTTTTTGTGGAAACCCCTGAAGTGAACAGCTGAAAGAAGATCCATGAATTTCCAAATGTACTGTTTTACAAAAAAGCAGAAAAGAGTAAAACGCATTATTACAGTGAAGAACACTGTCTCAACGTTGGTTATAAAAACATGAATTCAGTTTGAAATTCCTCACTCCTTTTCAAAATGATTAAATGTTGAGGACTCACTGAAAAGGAAAGAGTGCATTCAAGCACTTTATGATGCATGAAGAAGTACTGTAAGTCTATATTACAGATTTCTTGTGATATTCTTGACCAAATTTATTTTGTTAGTCTAACGGGGCTAAATAAAAGGTAAAAAAAAATGATCAAATTTTATAAGGTACATGTTATTTGTCAAGTCTTTAATTCAAAAGTTTATAAGAAAGCCATCTGGTTGTTACATGACAGTAATATGTGACTGTGTCCTTCTTCTGCTGCCCCTCTTTCCTCTTTACCCCCAAAATCTCACTGTCCTCATCTGTGGGAGCTGCTGAAATCCTCCCACTTAGTGTACCTACTGTGCCTACTGACCTGATTTAGTAAGGAGGACAAACCTAACATGATGATTTACCCCCTCCACCCTCCTTACTCTAAACACCCTGAATAGTGACGATACTAGTGAAAGTTCAGGCACATTTAATTCTTAAGCAACAAATACACGATGAGAAGCCTCCATTTTAAAGGAAAGCTTGACAAAGAAAATCAGACTGTGATGAAAAATGTGTGAATATAGATGTGTAATCTGGGGCCAGATGCACTGTGTGATTGGATAGCTGCTGATCCGTCTGTACATGCATGTGCATGATTGCATGTGCATGTGTGTGTGTTAATAAACCCTGTGGTGAACTGGGAGGTAGAGCCTTATTACTCTATGGGAGAAATCTGCTGATTGTCAGAGATTGAGGATTTGTTCTGCTGTGGATCCTGGAGCAGATGCTCCCATACTGACACCAGCGTTTCCTCTCACAGCTTTATTTCCTCTCACTGTGAGCGTGAGCATATCTCCTTCATAAACAGTCACAATCAGAGCTCACCTATTTGAGCATCAGACACACCCCTCTGTGGTCAAGATGATAGGATAAGCTGTAAAAAGCTGAGATTCATACTTCGTGGACCAGAGAATAAGGCCATTTTAGTGTGAATTCATATATGTGTATGACAATACATGTAATCTAGATGAGTACAGTATTGTTTGAATTTTTAATAGTGGTACTAAAGCTGATACATTTAAGTTACACTGCAGCACGAATATTTAGGTGTGTCATTTGCATTTTTCTATATTAAGTTTCTATATTAAGTTTTACAGCATAAAAGTAAGCACAGGTGGAAAAACTACTCTTATGTGATGCCTAGTATTAATTAGACCTGCATTATATGATGAAAATCTGCAATGTGATGATGATACCACCAGCAGTTAATCTGTGAGCTGTCTTTAAATTAACACCAATTAATCAGAGGGCAGCTGGGGCTTCAACTGAGAGGTCAAATATGAGTGAATGAATGAATGAATGAATGAATTAATGAAACTTTATTTATAGATAAATACATGGCACAAGTATTTTATTTTTCATTTATCGTTATGATTTGTCTTCTTAGTGGGTACAAGCTGGATTAAAACCACAGAATATTATTTTGGAGTGTAAAAAATATCAATACACTTGAGCACTGAATGTTGTGAGTTTGCAACAATACTGTATTAAGATCAATATATTTTAGCGGTTAATTTGCATGCAGAGATCTGTGTGTTCATTTTATGTTACAGTTACATCTTGTGTTGTAGAATTGTTAAATGTCATAGAAAAAATATCTCGTTTGAGTCACATCCAAACATATTCAACTCACATTTAAAGAGCTGCAATAAGAAATGTAAGACTATTTCTAAAGTTATCAAAAATAATGGTTGATTAATTTTATAGTCATAAATTATTAAGAAAAACTTTCACGGATCTTTCTTTTAACACATGTTACATACAGTATGTAAGATGCTGTCTTTTTTATATACTTTCTTATACATTAATAATATATTACTTTATATTCTTTCATGTGCTGTTGAAGACTTTGCACAGTGGTCCAACTCTCCCATCATCAGTGCAAGATCTTGGCAAAAAATGAATGCAACTCTGGACATAAATAAATGTTGAGACATTGCAGAAGCTTATTGAATCA